>PVJS01020598.1:0-32417 GCA_004027185.1 Glis glis | reverse complement strand
CTCCGGTCTCCACCTCCCAAAATACTGGGATTACAAGCGTGCACCACCACGCCCGGCTTATACTTGATTTTTTTGAAACCGGGTCTCATGAAGTTGCGGAGGGCCTCACTAAGTAGAGAGAGAGAAAGAGAGAGAGAGAGAGAGAGAGAGAGAGAGAAAGCGCTGAGGCTGGCGGCGAACCCGGATCCTCCAGTCTCCGCCTCCCAAAGTACTGGGATTACAAGCGTGCGCCGCCACGCCCAGAGCCTTACTAAAATTAATTTTAACTGGGCATAGTGGTGAATGCCTGCAATCCCAGTACTTGGGAGGCTGAGACAGGAGGATCACAGGTTTGAACCCAGCCTCAGCAACTTAGTAAGACCCTCAGCAACTTAATGAGACCCTGTTTCAAAGTAAAAAATAAAAAGGGCTGGGGGTGTAGTTCAGAGACGGAACAGCCTGGGTTCAATCTACAGCACACACACACACACAAAGAATTTTATTTTGAGGATCTTTGGCAGATGGCAACACAATGTTGATATACTTTGAAACAATTAGTGACACTCTAGGATTCAGATACCATGAAATCTCGAATAGCTACACACAATATAAATGATTCAGACAACAGATAACGGTGTGATTCTGTAAATGACTCTACTGGAGGGGACAGGAGCTGCCACCTTGGATATGTATGCATTTCTCAGAGTTCCATTCAGAGCCTGTCCTCTGCTTCCGCCTGTCCCCCACAGCAGCCTCAGCTCCCGCGTGGCTGCAGGTCTCCCCTCTACTGCGTTTTTCTTTTGGTGCTAGGGACTGAACCCAGGGGCATTCTACCTATGAGCTATACCTTTAGCCCTATTTTATTTTTTATTTTGAAACAGGGTCTCGCTAAGTTACTGAGGCTGGCCTCGAACCTGCGATCCTCCTGTCTCAGCCTCCCCAGTACTGGGATTACAAGAATGCGCCACCACACCTGGCTTCCCCTCTACTGTTGATGAAGCTCCAGCTCACATGCTCAGCCTGTCTTTTTCCTGATCTCCACACCAGAAATGCCACTCACATCATAGACGTCTCTCTAGACTCAAACTAAAACCAGTTAAAACCCAACCTATCTACTCCACCTCTTCTCTAGTATAATTCTTCCCTTCTTCCTGTGACCCAATAAGCAGAAGACAGCTGGAGTATTTGGTGATACTGTGACCTTCTTTCAAATCCTTCAGTGAACCTCAAAGTCGAGAGGATACAGTTCCACCTCCCTGGCATGGTTGCGTCATCTAGTCCTGCTATTCTAGTTTCATCTCCCAAATAGACTTTTGTCCCCTACCTGCCACCCGCACTAGCCAACTGCTCTTCCTTAAACACCTGGGTGTCCTCGGGCCTCTGTGCTGTCATTTATTTGATCTCTTCTTCTCTCCCATCACTTTCTGATCCTGTTTCCAGGCCTTTGTGGATGCCGATCCTCTCTCTCTGAAATGCTTTTCCCTACTGCCAACTTGATCCACCCTTAAAGTGATAGCCTAGGCTAGAGATGTCCACTGGGGGTTGGTCACTACTCCTCCATTCCCTTCATCCATCTCCTTCATCTACACCCTAGTATCATTCTTTTTTTTTTTTTTTTGTGGTACCGGGGATTGAACCCAGGGGCATTCTACCTCTGTGCTACACCCCCGGCCCTATTTTTTTATACTTTATTTTGAAACCGGGTCTCACGAAGTTGCAAAGGGCCTCACTAAGTAGAGAGAGAGAGACGGGGGAGAGAGAGAGAGAGCGAGAGAGCAAGAGAGAGCTGAGGCTGGCCGCAAACCGGGATCCTCCGGTCTCCGCCTCCCAAAGTACTGGGATTACAAGCGTGCGCCACCACGCCCGGCTTACACCCTAGTATCATTCTTATCACACTAGGTTATAACGGCTGCTTCCATTTCTGTAGGGGACACTGGGCTCACTGGTGGCAGGAATACCTTTTTTTTTATTTGTCAGAACTCAATACCTGTCACAAAATAGTCAATTAATGTAAAATAATGATTGAGCCGGGCGTGGCGGCGCACGCTTGTATAATCCTGGAACTTGGGAAGTAGAGACAGGAGGATCACAGGTTCGAGACCAGCCTCAGCAACTTACCAAGGCCCTCCACAACTTAGTGAGACCCTCTTTCAAAATAAAAAATGAAATAGGGCTGAAGGTATAGCTCAGAGGTAGAATGCCCCCTGGGTTCAATCCCCACCACCATACACACACAAAAAAAGATAATGACTGACGGCCATCACAACATTAAATGCTAAGTTTCATGGTCATGGTTAAACTGTATTATCTAATAAGATATGAAATACATATTCTTTTTTTTGCCTAGGTTTACTGAGGTATTTTTGACATATGAAATCTAGATTATTAATCAGAGAGCTATGCTCTATGGCCTGAACTTTTGTATCGGGGTTTGCATCAGTTTAAAAAAACCCATTAAAATGTTCTACAGTCCTCACTACTACATCGGTCCGTGCAGAACCCGCCTCAGCACCTGCCCTGTCCTCAGGGCAGCCTTTGTCTTCACCCACAGCCAGAGTGTCTGCCTCTCGCCCACTTCCCAGCACTGGGCAGAGCGGCTGTCAATGACTTCTTTGAAATCTTTTATCACAGTGCATCACACAATTGCGTATTAATAGCTGAACTTGCATATTAATTGAATATATGAATTTCAAAAGGATAGAAACTAAACTTAGATATATCCTAAAAGTTCATTCTTAGATTGGATATATGGCACAGGGAACACATATTATCATGAAAGCAGTGTCCAAAAGTAAGATTGCACTTAGAGCCCATTTCATGAAATCTTATTCTATTTGGGCTGAAATTTTGCATACTCAGGGAAAAATGCAGGATGGGATGCTATAGATTTACCTTTTCCTGAGCATGATAAAATGTGTCTAGACATCTGAAAACTTCATGAGCCCTCCACCAAACATCCACGTGCTTCCAGTGCTGGCTGCAAAATGGGTCAGAACAGCAGAACCTGACCCAGTGGGGACAGAGCTGGGGGGGGGCGAAGCCTGAGGAAAACTCTGGTTTCTACACCACCCTCTTCCTGCCCCCTCTTTTCCCCATCCAAGGAAATTGGGGACCTGTGCATCGGGGAAGAGGGAGGCATGTCCCGAGGAGTATCCCAGCCAAGGCTGTGCCAAGGGAGGAGCAAGAGAAGAGCCGGAGGTGGCAGGAGGCAGTGTGACTGCAGAGGCAGGCTGGACAGGGGACAGTGACATGCACCAGTGTAGGGGAAGCCCCGACGAGCCGCCATGTCCTTCCTGAAACTCCACTGATACGGAGGACGGGATGGGATAGAGCCCAGAGAGCAAGCCAGACACTTTGGGGACCGTCCCTGTGCGTCTGCTGAGGGACTGCTTATCATCTTTAAGGCATAGAAGATTGAAAAAGTTCTCTCGAAGTTTCTTTTTAGCAGAAGAAACCTAACCAAACAACGCATGCCTCACTTCCTACTCCAAAGTGTTGGTATGAAGGAAAACAATGGTAACAAATCTAGTCCTTTTCATTTTCCAATTATTTGGATTAAGCAAACGGGAGTCTGCCCTATTAAAATTCAATATCCATAAGTGAATTTTCAGAAGAAGCTGAACTTTTTCATGTTTATGTATTTATAAATATGAATGATGCAGGTTTCAGGCCCGGCGATATCAGATGACAAGATACGGCCCAAGCTTCAGCTCTTGCTAATTAAACGAATCAATTAAGAGACTGCAGTTGCGACTGTGTAGCTGCTGCTCTACGGTAGCAATAACAGCCCCACGGGGAGGTCTTTCGCTGCATTAAAATGCTGTCCTCCACGACTCCATCGGATATTATTAGAAACAGTTATTTGTGTCTTGCTGTCATATTAGTAGCAAAGGCAAATTATGGAAATATGCAGACCAGAATGGTCCCAGTATGAGATCAGGTTGGGTTCTCAGGCTCCAAGGGAACAAACGCTGAAATTCCAAAGTTCCCCAAAGTTCTTTAATGGAACTGATAAATCTATCAGCACAGCCTGCGTTTAAAGCCAGGTAAGGGTCACATATTTACATACCTTCCTGCCAGGCTGATACAATTCAACTAGATGAATTATCATATTAAGTTTACCCTCCTGAGTTAAACTGATGGAGTTCAAAATTGTTTTCGATGGTTGTCATTAATCGCTGTTACTTCGTAAATGCTTACTTTGAAATCTAATTGTGCTGCTGTACCAAGGGTCATATTAATAGCCCTCTTAATGGTAAATCTTTGTCAAACATGTTTATTCTACTGATATTATCACTCAAGCTTTCAAGGCTAATAAGAAATAAAGCATATTTATTATCAATAAAAACTTAATTTAAAATGTACAATTTGAGATTTAAATTAACTTTAAGAACTTTAGCATCATTTGGTTTCATTAAGATCTCTGGCTAAGCTTCAAAGACATAGAATTTGATAGTTCCTCAAGAGTCCTTGGGCGGATGCCAGTAGCACAGCCATAAAGAGGCTGTTCAATGGAGCCTGAGCTCATCCTCCCTTCCGGGCAAGCGGCATTGTTTTCCCATGAAAAAAATTCAGTTTCATTGAGATATGTTTACTTAATATTACAGTACTTTAAGAATTAAATATAAATAAGAATTATAATTTTAAAATGTTGACGAAAATGGTAACCTGTATTCTTAAAGTAATAAAAAAATTCATCCCTATTGTTTACCATAGTTCACATAAGGAATTCTGGTTCAATTAAACACTATCTCCCCATTTCTTTGTGAGCTTACACTATCTGATGTGCACAGATGTAGACCTTCACCAAAAATGTATGTTAGTCGGCTTTTCATTGCTACAACCAAAATACCTGACACAAACAACGTGGAGGTGAATTTGGCTCACGGTCTCAGAGGTTCAGTCCAGGGCTGGCTGACTCCACTACTCTGGCCCGAAGTGAGGCAGAACTTCACGGCGGAAGAGGGTAGCAGAGGAAAGCTGCTCAGATCCTGACAGCCGAGAAGCATAGAGAGACAGAGAGGAAGGACCAGGGACAGGTAGAGTCCCCAAGGTCATGCCCTCAGTGACCCCTTTCCTCCAACTAGGCCCCGCCTCCTACAGTTTACACTCATTCCGCAAGTCCATTCAAATCATCAGTTCATCAATGGATGGGCCCCTGATGAGGTGTGAGTCCTCACAGTCGAGTCATTTCCCTGAAGCCCACCTCTGAACACTGCCGCACTGGGCACCACGCCTTCAACACAAGGAGACTCTGGGGGACGTTCCGGTCCAAAGCAAACAACATGGAAACAAAACAAGACTAAAAAACCCAAACGACTTCTTACTATTTGAAATAGCACCAGTATCCTGGAAAAACTCTGGGACATGTGGCTTACCAACTAAGTCTGTGTTACGGACTGAATATGTATTACCCACCCTCACACACACCGTTGGGTCCGTTTTCTCTGGAGGACTCTAACACAACTTCTCATGACACACACTGCAACAGTATTTAAATGTTTTGTTTATAATAACCATGTATTACATTATTAATAAGAAAAATAAGGATCAAAATAAGGAATTAAGCCTTCGGCTCAATACCTAGAGTTCAGGTAATTGAGCAGTACATACTCCCGTACACATGCTTTGCACACAAAAATTCTACTGCGTCTCCATATATCTCTATATGTCTCTACACGTCTCTATACATCTATAAATAATAAAGAACTAAGTAAACATTCATTATTAATATCATTCTTATCTCAATGGCCATAAAATCACTGTTTTTGATCCAAGCCAAAGGCCTCTGATATTCTCAAAAAACTCACAGAGCTATCAGAAACACCCGATGTGAATAGACATTCTAAACAAGCTACCCACAGAACATGAATAGACATTACTCATAGTATAAATAATGCCTAGTAAATGAATACTTGCAAAATATTCAAATATAACAGCAATAAATACTTAAGTGAAAATTAAAACAATAATGTCTTTTTAAATAATTTTGAAATTTTTAACTAATACTACTACTAATATTTATAATCTTATATGTGAAAATAATAATAATCAAGTAAACCTCTTTTCAGCAGATAAATATCATAATTTAGAAAACTATAACTAATACTAGTGAGAGTGCAAAGTAGCATTCTAACATATGGTGAGTGGTGTTCTGAAAGATATAAAATAATTGGCAATATGTGGAATAAACCATAAAATTATTCATGGCTTTTATTATATTTAGGAAGAAATGTATCTTATACATTTAAAAATATCTTATACATATTCAATAGTAATTCAAAACATCAAAAAAGTAAACCATGGGAAGGTGCTCACTGCAATACCACTGCTCGTGGCAAAAAGCGGAGGTTATGGAAACGCCTCATGGGGGATTCAGGGATAAATAAAATATGTCGTATCTACCCATCAGAATGTGAAATATAGCGCCATCAAAATGATTGTTATAAGTATTTTATAGCATTATATAAAATAGGATTTAGGCAAAAGAGTTACGGTACAAAATTATGGCTCAATTTGCTTAGAAAGGTGGATTTGCAAGGAACAAATAGAGAAAGCTAGAAGGAAAACCGAGGGAAAAGTCAAGCTCGTGGTTTTCAAAAGCATCTTTATGTAATCATCTGCTTATTTTTATTATAAGAACATGGAGAAAATCTTCAATAGAAAAATATACTTAAAATACTCAAGAAACTGAATTAATTTTAAAAAAGATTTTCTCTCTAATAAGAAGTAGCTAAAATAATTCTATCATGGATATTTCTCTAACATATTAAGGAATCTGCTTCTTGGATAAAGCTGTCTCAATTTAACAACAAAACAAAACCACGATGAAGCCAGATTGAAATATGAGCTAAAACTAGCAGAATGCTTCTTTACTCTGTAAATTAAGCGAATACACAAAGTAATTGTTCTTCTGTACTTACCACTGTACCAAGAAACTGAATGCTCATGTTTCCACCTGCTTCTCGAGAAAGACACTACAAAAGAAAAATGTATAAAATGAATTTGCATCCACACGAAAACCTGCACATGAATGTTCATAATAGCCCAAACACCCAAATGTCCATCCACTGAGGAGTGGATAAATAAAATACATTATATATCCAGACAGCACAGTCATATTTGGTCATAAAAAGGAATGAAGTACCAACACATGCTACAACAGAAGTCATTCACAAGCCGGGCATGGTGGCGCACGCTTGGAATCCCAGTACTTGGGAAGCTGAGACTGGAGGATCCAGGTTCGTGGCTAGCCTCAGCTACTTAGTGAGGCCCTCCACAACTTAGTGAGTCCCGGTTTCAAAATAAAGAATAAAACATAGGGCTGGGGGTGTAGCTCGGAGGTAGAATGCCCCTGGATTCAATCCCCAGTACCACAAAAAAAAAAAAAGGTCATTCACAAAGAAACACATATGGTTCCATGTTCCATTTAATACAAAATGTCTAGCTTGGTGTGGTGGGGTGCGCCTGTGATCCCAGCCACTCAGGAGGCTAAACAGGAGAATCACAAGGTTGAGGACAGTCTGGGCAGTTTAGAGAGACCCTGTACCAAAAATAAATAAGTAAAATAAAAATAAAAAGGGAAGGAAGAGGAGAAGGAGGAGAGGTGTGAGGAAGAAGAGAGAAATGGGAAGACAATGAAGATGACAAAGAAAGAAAGAAAAAGAGAGAGAGAGACAGAGAAAGAGAGAGGGACGGAGGGAGGGAAGAAGGAAGGAAGGAAGGAAGGAAGGAAGGAAGGAAGGAAGGAAGGAAGGAAGGAAAGAGGAGGAGGAGGAGGAGGAGGAGGAGGAGGAGGAGCCTAGAACAGGTAAATCCATAGTGACAGAAAGTGGGTGGGTACCTCAGGGAGGAGGGCTGGGAGGAGATTGGAAACAACTGCTAATTGGTGTGGGGTTTGTTTGGGGTGTTGTGGGCTTTGTTTTGGGGGTGTGAAAATGTCTGAAATTGACTGTAGTAATGACGGTCTACTCTGAATATACTAAAAACCATGGAATGGTAACTTTAATGGATGAATTATATGGTATATGAATTATATGTCAATAAAGTTACTGAAACGAGTTAGCATTTATTTAAAAATAACAATGAGAATGATGAAATCCTTGTATGTCTAGAGAGTGGCAAAAAAAAAAAGAATTGACCTCTATGTTATATATTTATTTCTAAGTCAAATATTGTTCAAAGTGAATATAGCATTATTATTTACATGCATGTTCTTGTCTGAACTTTAGTTAAAAGTCAGGAATACTGTTAACAAATGGATGATCAAGTTCTACAAGAAGTAAATTACACTTTTTCCCCCCAGATCATTCTCATCAGTAAAATTGCTCTATTTAATCCTAACCTGTTCCTCAAAATTTTTTGTTTTCTGTGTTCATCAGAGATGGCCCAGTGGTTTCAAAGACTACAACACACAAATGAAGTAGTCCTTTTTATTTTATTTTTTACTAGTGCATTGTAATCATACCTCTTGATGCAGTTCAGGGTGGTAGCGGCATACATGCACACAGCACTCGAGCCCCCCCCAGTTCCCACCCCACTGCCTCCCCTCCCCACCTTCCCGTGCTCAACACAGTGATTGGCTTTGATAAGCCTGTGTATGTGCATCATGTCCACTGAGGTGTTTCCCTCTTCAAGTCTTTCTCCACCTCCTGTCTCCCTCAGTTAGGTCCCCTCCGTCCTCCTTTGTCTAGAGTCCCTCCTGTGTCCCAATTTCTCCCTAGCTTTCTCATATGAGGGAGAACATCTGACCTTTCACTTCTACACAAATGAAGTAGTTCTAAGTTAGCAAATATGAGTTTTTTAAAGTTCCCGGATGCAGTCCTGGAGGGAGCATTAGTGGCTTTCCCTCAAGCATATGCCATGGATGATTATAAATGTATCCTAATGGTATTCCTTTCCCAGAAGTGGAGGTTTATCAGCTCCAAACACTGAGGTCGCTAGAGTAATGGAACCCAGTGGGACCCTCTAGAGATCAAGCTGGAAGAGTTCAAGTTCCTGGCTGAGGGAGGCGACAGCAACAGGAGAGAAGTGGTTAGATGCGACATGTTCCCCCGCCTGCAAATATTGCCAAGTGATTTGACACAACAGCATCAGACTGGCATGCTTGAGACAACGGGGCATAGAGTAGAAAATTCAAAATTTGAATGTCATCATCTTGGCCCATTAGTTTCATTTCTAAGAATTTAGACTAAGGAGAACAATTATGGGTAAGCAGAAAAATAAAGCTACAAAAATGTCATCACAGTTTAGTTCATAGAATTGAAAAATGCCATGTAATGTAAATAAATGCCCAGCAAAAGAAGTTGGTGAAGCTAGATGTGGCGGTGCACGCCTGTAATCCCAGCTATTCAGGAGACGGCTGCAGGAGGATTGCAATTTGGAGGCCAGCCTTGGCTACTTAATGGGACCATGTCCTCCCCCCCAAAAAAAAAATTTAAAAGGGCTGGAGGTGTAGGTCAGTGATACAGCGTCCCTGGGTTCAATCACCAGTACAAAAAAAAAAAAAGGTTGACATAAATTATGGTATATCCAAGGAAGCCATTTTAAAGTCTTACAGACACACACACAAAAATGTTCATAGAGGTTGAGCATCCCTTATTTGAAATGCTTAGGACCAGAATATTTCCAATTTCAGAGTATTTTGGATTTTTTAAATTTTGGAATATTTGCAGACTATCCTGGTTGAGCAGTCCTAATCTGAAAATCCCACATTGGTGCAGTTTGAATTTTGGGTTTTCAGATTAGAGATGCTCAATCTGTAGTATATTTCTAAGGGCAAAAGAAAACAAAACAACATGCTCAGAATAAGACTCAAAAAGAAATTCTATATGTTATAAAAAACTCTAGAATAAATAATGTGCATAGAATAGTTAACTGTTATTTCTGGGTGGGAAATAAAAGTTGATCTTTTTTTCTTTCTTTTTCACTTACCTGCTTTTCCTATTCTGTTATGTGGACAGGCACAACTTAGTAAAGGCAAAAGGAGAAAACACAGAATGGAATAAAATAGATTCCTTCCCTTGGTGTGGTAAGGAGAGTGAATTAAGAGGCCCATGTTGAATCCTGGGAATTGACACTGGTATGTCTACTGTAACCATCCATCGAACCATCTGCCCATCCGTGGACCACTCTGTGGAGCACCCACCTGAGTTAAGACCCACCTTCGAGGAGAATAAGGGAAAGACAGAAGAAGTACAAAATAACTATAATTCAGCATGATAAATCCAAAGTAGAAGATGTGCGAAATATTGGGGGATAATAGGGAAGACCAAAGAGGAAGTCTAAATGCCCGGAAGGGTTAAAGAAGATTTACAGATGAACATTAGAACTGGGTATTAAAAAACAAACAGGAAAATAATATGGAAGCTTTATAAAAATAGAACTACCCTATGATCCAGCAATCCTACTACTGGGTATATATCCTAAGGACACGCTGAAAAGATAGCTGTATTGTCATGCTCACTGAAGCGCTATTTGTGACAGCCAAGGTATGGAGTTGACCTAAGTGTCCATCAATGGATGAATGAATGAAGAAAATGTGTATGTATGCACAATAGAATACTATTTAGCTTTTAAAAAGAAGGAATTCCTGTCATTTGCAACAATGTAGACCAACTTGGAGGACATTCTGTTAAGTGAAATAAGCCAGACAAATACATGATCTCACTCATATGAGAAATTTATTTATCTATTTATTGCGGTACTAGGGCTGGAACCCAGGGGCATTCTACCTCCAAGCTACACCCCCAGCCCTATATTTTATTCTTTATTTTGAAACAGGGTCTCACTAAGTTGCGGAGGGCCTCACTAAGTAGCTGAGGCTGGCCACAAAATTGCAATCCTCTTGTCTCAGCCTCCCAAGTACTGGGATTACAAGCATGCACCACCACGCCCGGCTTCATATGTGAAATTCTGAAAAGTTGAACTCATGTCAGTAGACAGTAGAGAGCCTGGGTGTGGCTCAGCGGTACAGTGCTCACCTTACATGTGTGAGGCCCTGGGTTCAATCTTCAGCATCCCCCCCCACACACACAAATTAAAAGAAAAGAAAAAAGAAAAAGCTAAAGAGAAGTGGAGAGTAGAATGTTGGCTGCCAGGCACTTAGAGAGTGGTGATGGTGGTGGGGGTAGAGAGTTGTTAGTCAAAGTACACAAAATGTCAGAATAAATTCAAGAGGTCCATTTTACAACATGATGGCTACAGTCAGTAACAAGGTCTTCTATTATTGAAGATTGCTAAAAGAGTAGAATTTAAGCATTCTCACGACAGAAAAACAATAAATATGTGAGGTGATACATATCTTAGCTTGATTTAGCTATTCTATTATGTATACATTTTTGGAAATACTTGATACATGATAAATAGAACAATTTTTGTCAATGAAAAATATAAAAAAATTTTTTAAATGAGCAGAGAATCTCAAAAAGGGAAGTAAAAGAGAAACTTCTGGGCCAATGGGACGGTTCGCACTCATTTCCGATTAAAAAAAGAACATGCATGGTGAACTTAAGGAAGGGCTAGTAGTTGAGTGTGGGCAGAGGGTCGGCTGAAGGACAGAAGTGGCAAGAAAGGACTCTGGGAGGGACTTACAGGGATGGGTCACGTCTAGTGCAGAAAGAGCTCAGACTTTACGAAGCTCCCATGCTTAGGAACCAGGGTGGAACAGGTCTGTATCTTAGAAAGATTGATGGCCCCTGACAAGATTGTGGGTATAAGAATGGGGAGGACTGGGCAGGGAGAACAAGCAAAACACCATGCAGCCCTTCAGGGAGAAGCAAGAGCAGGACTCTGTCTGATTCGTGCACGGGACCTCAGAACCTGAGGAGCAAACGCCTGAAAGACGATCTGAATTCTACAGATGAGGAAATGAGGAGCCCCTGAATGTAAAAAGCGACCTGCCTAAGACTCGCAGCCCTAGTCCTGACTGCAGGATGCAGGCTCTGCATAGAGCCTGGTATTCATTTGTTAATAACAGAGTCTTTTTGTAAAGACAAGGACAGTTCTTTGCACTTTCTTCGCGATGCCAACAACATATAAGTCAGTGCTGCAGAAATGGAAACTGAAGGGCATTCTTCACCAAGAATTCTTTAGTTTTTCCACACTATGAAAAAAAAGGTGAGCTGTATAATCCTCCCATCATTCGTGGTCTAACAGTAGACATTTTTATTTATTTTTATTCTTTTTCATACTTTTATTGGTGCATTACAGTCTCACATTACAATGTTGTTCACTGTGATAGTGACATACACGCACACAGCACTTGGTGGGCACAGTAGGCATTTAGCTGGGGAGAATTAGAGGTGCAGCTGCCAAGAAATTGGAAAGAAGTGATGTGGAACAGTTTAGACTCTGGACAGGTAGTCAATGAATATGCTGACTTCTACATTTCCTGAGGTCTAAAGAGTAGCCAGGAAGAGCCCAGCTGTAGCATCCCCACTAACACCAGACTAGGACTGTTCTCGGGCGGGGTTCAACTTTCCTTCGTCAGTAGCCTGTGTCAGAAAGAAGAGTCACAGGACATGGTCCTGTCCAGAGGACTGGTCTAGTAAGTCCAGTCTTGGGAGGATGCATGGGTCTGCAGGAAGGTTTCAGGAGCCATGTGGAGCGGTCTAGATCCTCTGGACTCTCAACAGCACGCCAAGCTCCTCCCAGTGTCCAAGCCCCCGTGAAAAGAACACTCTGGGAGGGGAATCCACAGGGAAGAGGCAAGGGAAAAGCTAGACACAGGTGAGAGAAAGTCCAGGTAAAAATGGGGGTGCAAGGCTGGGTGTGGTGGCGACGCTTATAATCATAGTACTCGGGAGGCTGAGACAGTAGGATCCGGGTTCGCGGCCAGCCTCAGCTACTTAGTGAGGACCTCCGCAACTTAGTGAGACCCTGTTTCAAAATAAAGAATAAAAGATAGGACTAGGGGTGTAGCTCGAGGTAGAATGCCCCTGGGTTCAATCCCCAGTACCAAAAAAAAGATTAAAAAAAATGGGGACGTGAAATAAAGTCCCAGAATTTTATGGTATGTAAAATCCATCTCGACAAAGCTGTTTAAAATGATAGAGCCAGAGATCTCAGAAGGTCATCATATTTTTTATCACTTTAAAAAAATAATAACAAAAAAGGAGAGTTAAAGTCAGGAAGAACAGTTATCCTGAACATATATCTCTTCTAAATGTCAAAAACAAGCATACAGATAACAAAAAACCTAAATAACTAATTTCAAGAGAAAATGAACAACAGAAACGTGAAGGCCAAAATCCACAGAAACTTATTACAATGAAGATGGAGAAGAGGGTGCAGAATAATATCCCTACAGAAAAATAATGGCATGACAAAGAAAAATCCCCCCAAACAGATGAAAACCCTATCACATAATGTAACAGGAGATCCAAAGAAGTAACCCAGGTCTCCCGTCAAAGAATGGGATAAAACTCAGGGAAGAACTAGAAGCATGAGAAACGGGGATTTCAGAAATGAAGGCTAAACTGAAAAAAACAGGAACAAATAAGAATCAAACCTAACGCCTTACACACAACACATCCGGGTCACCTACAACTTGTACCCTACCGTATCCCTTGATCAGCGTGTCTCCATCGCATTCAGCAGCACTCTCAATGGGATGAGTCCTTCAGTGGCTCCGGCTGCCGCACCCCTGTGCTTCCTCTGCTTCCCTGCAGCTCCTCCTCAGCCTCCTCGCTGGCTCCGCCTTTTCATTCAACTTCTAACTGCTGAAGGACCCGGGATCCAGTCTACCTTTTTTACCTTCCATCAATATTCTTTCTCAGTGTGATTCCATCCGGATCCACGCATCTCTCCCCCCCTACTCTATACCTACTGTCTCTTTTGTACTAGGGACTGAACCCAGGGGAATTCTATCTCTGAGCTATACCCCCAGCCCTTTTTAAAAATTTTTATTTATTTGTTTTTGAAACAGGATCTTGCTAAGTTGCAGAAGCTGGCCTTAAACCTGCAATCCTCCTGCCTCAGCCTTCCAAGTTCTGGGATTACAGGCGAACAACCTTAATGCATGCTCCCCACACTTACTTTTAAAAATTAACTTTACTGAAGTAGAACTTTTGTACAAAAGCTGCGTATCACCTAAATCACAAGATTCAATAACTTTTGACCGTTGTACAGATACAGAACGCTGTCCTCCACTTCCGAAAGGCTGGTCCTCCCTCATTGATATAACCAAAAATCACCGCCAGGCCCAGTACCATGATGCTTCCTCCTATGTTTTCTTCTAGAAGTTTAATAGCTTCAGGTCTTTAACCCATTTTGAGTTAATTACTATATAAGGTATAAGATAAGCATCCTGTTTTATTCTTTTGCATGTGACAGATTCGTGCTTTTAGAGAAAACCTACTTGCTCATGACTATCAAATTTATGTTTCCAACTCCAACTTGTCTTTGAACTCAGGATTCATATAGTTGTTAACGTGGCATTAACCCTTTGCTATCTAATATATCTATCAAACATACAAAATCCAAACAATTTTTTTTATATGCTGGGGATTGAACCCAGGCACATTGTACCTCTGAGTTACACCCCAGCCATTTTTAGTTTTTATTTTGAAACAGGGTCTCCCTAAATTGCTAAAGGTCTTGCTAAATTGCTGAGGCTGGCCTCGAGTTTGCCATCCTCCTTTCTCAGCCTCCCAAGTACTGGGATTACAGGTGTGTGCCACCATGACCAGCACAAACAGAATTCTTGATTTGCCTCCCCAAATCTGCTCCTCCCCCAGCCTTTCCAAGTCTAAGTAAATAAAACCACCATTCATTGGTGGCTCATCTTTAATTCCCTCCCTGACCCCTGTTACAGGGGATTGAACCCAGGGCACTCTACCACTGAGTTATACCACCAGCCCTATTTTATTTCTATTTTGAAACAGAGTCTTGCTAGGTTGATGAGAGTCTCACTACTTGCTGAGTCTGTTCTCGAATCTCCTGTCTTTGCCTCCCAAGTACTGGGATTACAAGCATGCACCACCACGCCTGGCTAACATTTTAGGTTTTACGGGCCCAGAGGCACAATTGAGTTTATCATGCAGCTACTTATGTAATAAGAGAGAAAACACATTTTCACAACTTTTTTTTACAAAATTCAAAATATAACTGAGTATAACTTTTTGTAATAGCAGTTTACTAATAAGGACAATGGAGTCTTTTCAGGACAAAATTTTGTTTAATTGAGACTCAAAGTGTTTCTCCTCATCAAAATCATGTGCACATGCTCATCTGTAACTGCTGATCTAGAATGAGGCTTTAGGAATTTCATCTTTGGCGCACACCTGTAATCCCAGCTACTCGAGAGGCTGAGGCAGGAGGACCTCAAGTTTGAGGGTAGCCTGGGAAACTTAGTGAGACCCTGTTTCAAAACAAAATATTTAAAGAGGGCTGGGGCACTATGGAGATCAGTGTGGAGGTTCCTCGGAAGACCAGGAATGGAACCACCACATGCCCCAGCTATACCACTCCTGGGGATCTTTCCAAAGGGACCGAAGTCAGAATATTACAGTGATACATGCATATCCATGCTTCTAGAATCACAATTCACAATAGCCAAATTATGACTTTTTATGGAACCAGACTAGGTGTCCATCAACAGAGGAATGGATTATAAAACTGTGGTATATACACACAATGGAATTTTACTCAGCTATGAAGAAGAAATTATATGTCATTTGCAGGAAAATGGGTGGAACTAGGGAATATTATGCTGAGATTAGCCAGTCTCAGAAAGCAAACAGTTGTATGTTTTTTCTCATATGTGGAAGCTAGAGAGAAATTGGGTAACAAAAGGGACCTCAGATAAAGGAGGAGAGACTCCAGTGGAGAGATAGAGGGGGCAAGGGAAGGGAGTGGGGAGGGGGACTTGGTGAAGGAAACACTTCTTATAATGCTATGTCCATATACAAAATTATCAATACCATTCTCGATAACATGCACAGGGAAGGGGAGGGGGCGGAGTGGGATCCGGAGGGAAACACACCACGTGCTGTGTGCCTAGATGTTTCTACCACTCTGAATCTCATTATCATATATAACTGCCATGCACCAATAGAAGTATATTAAAAATAAAGAGGGTTGGGGGTGTGGCTCAGTGACGGAGTGCCCCTGGATTCAATCCCCAGTATGAAAGGAAGACAAGAAAAAAGAAAAGGCAGATGTTTTTCACACAGATATTGCCCAATCCTGGCATCAGTCTACAAGCACATGATTTCGCTTGAGCACATTCATTGCTTGGAAGGCATTCGTAGGATGCTGTTGGACACTTCTCATGAGATGTGCCCTTTAGCATAGATTACACTGCATTTAATCACTTCTAGTACAGGGTAGATAGAAGCTCCTAAATTGTACAGTCAAGTAGATTTTTGTTGTTGTTGTGATACTGGGAATTGTATCCAAGGGCAGTCTACCTCCAAGTTACATCCCTGGCCCTTTTAAATTATTCTTTTAATTTAGAAACAGAGTCTCCCTAAGCTACAGCATGCTGGCCTCAAACCTGTGATCCTCCAGTCTCAGCCTCTCAAGTATGGGATGACAGGTGTGCACCACTATGCCTGATTGAATTTAAAATACAGAAATTCCCTTTTCTCTTGCGTTGAGGTTTGAAAATGCTGCTGAAACCATAATTCACTTCTTGTTTTAAATCTTTTGACAGCCCAGGAAGTGTAAAAAGCCTGACACTTACCATGTGCGAATGTTCTCAAAAAGAAATGATGAATGTTCGAGATGAAGGAGAACCTAAACGCCCTGAGTTGATTATTACATCATGTAAACATACTGAAATGTCACACTGTACCTCATCAATGAGTACAATTATTACCTGTTGACTAGAAATAAACAAATTTAAAAATTAGAAAGCAGCTTGACACTATTTGCGGTTCAAATGTTAGTTGTTGTCAGAACAACTTAGCACAGTGCAAGGTTTGCACATCAACAGTTTTTTCCTGCAGTTTTAAACTTCAGCATGAGCGATTTCAAAAGCCATTGAGTGCTTGGTAACCGTGGCTCAGGGCAGTTCTCGTTCAGAAAAACTTGAAACTCAGTGGAGCTCAAAGAATCCCAGTAAGCTTCGCCTCCATGAGGCCAAAGAGCGCTGCGAGGCTGGGAGTGGGGCATCCACCGGCTTCGACTCCCAGCAAAGATCGCCAAAGCAGGCACTGGCAGACAGACAGACAGACATGAATGGATGTGGCTGTGTTCCAACAAAACTGTATTACACTCATTCTCTCGCTCTCTCTCTCTCTCTTTTTTTTGGAAGTATTATGGTTTGGGTTTGGCATGTCCCCCCAAAGCTCCTGTGTTGGAAGCCCGCTCTCCGATGCAGCAGGCTTCAGAAGGGGGATGTGGAGGAGGCGGGTCACTGGGGCGTGGCCTTGAGGACAACATCCACCAGACTCCTTCCCATCTTTCTCTCTCTCTCTCTCTCTTTCTCTGCTTCCAGATGCCATGAGCTGCATCGCTGTCCTCTACCATGCCCTGTCATCAAGATGTCTCTGCCTTGGAGCCCGCCAACCATGGACTGAACCTCTGAAACTGTGAGCCAAATGAACCTCTCCTGCTGTAAGTTGTTCTTGTTGGGTATTTTGGTCACACTGATGCAAAAGCCAATGCACACATCATTCCCTTTAGAAGGGAATAACCACGCAACTCCTCAGCTCTACAGAAACAGGCAGAGGGCTGGGTGCAGGTGTCTCCTGGTCCAAGCCGCTGGGCCCTCCTGCCCTAGGCTCATACTGGTCAAGTAATGATCTCCCTGCCTCCACCGCTGGGCCCATGTGTCTACCCTCCTCACAGCAGTGACTTTAAATCACATGCCACCAATCTCCTACGCAAAACCTCCCAAAGCCTCACAGTACACACTGAGTAGAACCCAGAGTCTTGACTCACAAAGGCCCCATGACCTGGTCCCTGCCCATCCTCTCCCAGCCTCCTCCTGGCCTCCACACGACACAGGCTCACTGCTGTCTCAGCCTTTGGACTTGCCATTCCTTCTACCTGGACTTTCACCCCCAGACTTGGGCAAGGCCTCCCCCTTCCCCTCACTGGTTTCCACCCCATGGGGGCTATGCAGAGAGGACTTTCTTTCTAATTGTCCTGGCTAATGCTCCAGCCTCCAGCCAACTTTCTCTCAATTATTCTTACAGTCTTCATGCAGCTTCTTAGCACTAAGATCCCCTTCTTTGTGTGCTAACCTGTTTTCTATCTACACCCTCTGCTGGAATCCACCTCGGTCGTGTTTCTCGCTTTAGCTGCAGTGCCTAGAACACTGCTGGCTACCATAGAGGCACCGAGAGCTCGATTAATTCGCAGGCAAACAGAAGTAAGTTTAATAATTAACATGGATATAGGTTTAAAAACTTAGACTTTCACATTAAAAACACAATTAAATTATTTCAATGAGTGTGTAACCATAGATAAAAATACCAATAATGCAAAGTACTTAACTTTGCATTCACTTTTAAGCAGGTCACAATAAAATATATGACCTCAGTCTTTTTCTTTTTTTTTTTACCATTCTAGCATAATCTGCTGAGAAGGAAGGAAGGAAAAAATCTGACATATTCCAGCAAAACAGACTGATGTAATGGAAAACAGGGAAATAAAACTTCATTTGACCCTGGAACTTAACTCTATCTTTCCTAACAGGAATAGACACTCTTCCATTTGGAAGGATTAAGACAATTAGATTCTAGAACCCACAAAAACCAAAGTATTCAATGTCTAAAAAATGAGTCAGACACATGCCAGAACAAATATGGATTGACCGTTTGATACACGAGTAGCAAAAGTTTCAATCAGAATTAAGACTCTTATTTTCATGAAATATAGTCCACCCTTATTAAAATATTTTCTCCCAATATTTTACCCCTTTTTCCTATTTGAAATGGCACTTGATAACTAGATAAAAATTTCCTTCTTTTCTTATTGTGATAGTCTGCTCCAACATTTATAGAATATGCTTTTCATTTCTTTAAAGGAAAAGAAAATTTTAGAAATAAGATTCTGTTAAAATGATTCCAACATTTGTTAGAATCACATTGACACAAAATTAGCAAGTTTGCTCACTCCAAAAAGTAAAGACATTCACAAAACAATGAATCAAATGTTCAAAAAAAATCTTCCTAGGATAATAAAATCAGAGGCAATTTCACATTTAAAAGTAATGTCACTGAACAGTAAGAGGAAGAAACACTGATTTTTTTTCTCCCTCTCTGATTTCCAACTTGATAATATTCTTTAAAGGCCATTACTATGGGATTAGTCTTATCGGTCTCCACTGCAGCTGCTTGTATTATTTTTCATGTTTACTACAATCAGTGTTTATTCTATTCAAGATTCTCTTCCTCTAGCAGCCACTAAAATATAATTTTCTAGTTAACAGATAGCAGAGCAGAAAGGAATGTGTGAGCGTGGGGGAGGGGAGGCGGGCACCCAGAAAAACGTTTTCCATCATGCTGAATTTTAGCAGCAGCTCCGGACCCCAAAGTCCATGTTGCCAGAGACCAAAGCAACTGCTAAGCTCCCAGGACTATAGTCCCAAAGTGGGGAAACTCGCATCAAAATTAATACTTTAAATTATGGTTGTACACACATCCCAGCTGTTAAATTGTGATTCAATTTTTGAAGCGCAGTGAAAGGAATTCTTTCTGTTCTACTGGTGAGCTTGTGTCTAAGACGTGTAACTATAATTGATGTTTTCAGGAATGTAAAATGGAGATGGTTAATAATTACTCTTTCATTTCCTACTTCTTTAGAAAAAATACTAACCTCTATTTATTCTAAGTTATATATTTATATATCCTACACAATCTAAATAGATGGTTTCATATTATACTTGACGTCCCTAGAGTCCAATCAGATGCATACAGTACAAAATAACAGCTTATTACTTCTAAGAGGTAGTGGGTATGGAAGAAACATCTTTAAAGCATGGAAAACATTTATTTTAGAACTAAAAACATCAATGATGACTTCCAAATTTACTTTTTGTGTGTGTGCACATACTGGCAAAGCATAGGCAAAAATTGTAAACCCCTTTGTTTAATTTTCTAATTAACATATTAATATTAGAGGCTGGAGATATAGCTCAGTGGTAGAGTCCATCCCTAGCATACTTGAGGCCCTGGGTTCAATCCCCAGCACAAAAATAATAACAACAACAATAATAATAACAGAAAATAATAATAATAAGTATTATTATTATGTTAACATCTATACACAGATATTAGCATTAAAAATAAGTTTGTTTCCAGACAGTATGGGAGCTAGTTTAGCCTAAAATACTGAAAAGAAAATAACTTATTTTTAACTTCCTTGTGTAAGTGGATATAAAAATCAACAATTTATTTTTTTCAAAAACAGAAATTTAAGGTCAAATTTCCCAAATCTACTCAAATTCTGCATGGGCAAGCATTTATAAATATACCACAGAATTCACACAATCTGCAAACACAATACCATCTCTTCTATCATACTCGTGTGCTTGAGTAATATGCTATATTACCTAGGCCCACTGGGCACTTTAAGTTATCATGTTATATAATCTATTCAATATTCCAATCAATTCACAAGTAATCCATTCAATCTGGTATTCTACAGTCGGTAGCATGAGATTCGTGTGACACTATTCCAAATTTGACCGCTTTAACATGGAAAATTAGTTCCACTTAGTTGGCTATCAATGACCTATTCAATACAGAATGGGGTAGTGCTGCCGTCAGCTCTGTTCTGTTATTTATAATAAATTTATCTTCTCTTGAAAATATTTAAGAAAGAATATGAGAAAGGAAAAGGAAAAAAAAAGAAGTCTTCAAAGGTACACCGTGAATAGCTCCACATCAGATAAATGCAGAAATTGTTAGACCTTAGCAGGATCTCCAGATATTTTCAAAAGTATTTAGCTACTCTTCAGGCTCGAAGACAACCTGCTGTGAGCAGGTGGATAGAAGAAATCATGCCGCACAAAGGAACAGGCCAATAGCGGCGAGCCGGCCCTGCCTGCAAGTGTTCCAACAACGTGACTCCGCGACGTGGCAATGTGTCTGCAAAACGCTAACAAGAAAAGAGAAATTAAATCCCAGCAGACAAATGACACTGTAAGAAATGGAAAACTACTTGAGTCGTTCAAAATAAAGTTGAAGCGCCTCTTTCAACATTGAAAAAAAATTACTCTACAGGAATAGAGTATAGCAGAGTGATAATAATTAAAAAATGTTCTAATGATCCAGCGTGTTCCATACTACAAAGGTGCTAGGGAGATGAAAAAACAGAGAGTGAGCTCAACACACACAGGACACAGCAAATCCTTGGTTTTCCCTCATCACTTTAGATACAGGCTACAGGCAGGAAATCATTCCACTTTTTAAAAACTGTTTTGTTTTTTTGGTGGTGCTGGGGATTGAACCCAGGGGCATTCTACCTCTGAGCTACACCCCCAGCCCTATTTTTTTTTTTTTTTTGCGGTACTAGGGATGGAACCCAGGGGCATTCTATCTTTGAGCTATACCCCCAGCCCTATTTTTTATTCTTTATTTTGAAACAGGGTCTCACTAAGTTGTGGAGGGCCTCACTAAGTAGCTGAGGCTAGCCGTGAACCCGGATCCTCCTGTCTCAGCCTCCCAAGTACTGGGATTACAAGCGTGTGCCACCACATCTGGCTCCTGGCTCGTATCTTTTGTTTTGAAATAGTATTTACTAGGTTGCTGAGGGTCTCCCTAGGTTGTTTAGAGTCTCACTAAGTTGCTGAGGCTGGTCTCGAACCTGAAAGTCCACCTGTCTCAGCATCTCAAAACTAGGATTACAATTATGCGCCACCATGCCCAGCCAACAGTTCTAATTTTTGTTAAGCTTCTAAGTTAAAATTAAAATTAGGCAAGTTTGTCAACGAGATGATAAATTATCTTGTTTAAAAATGAATTCAAAGCCAGGCATGGTGGCGCACGCTTGTAATCCCAGTATTTTGGGAGGCGGAGACCGGAGGATCCGGGTTCGCAACCAGCCTCAGCTCTCTCTCTCTCTCTCTCTCTCTCTCTCTCTCTCTCTCTCTCTCTTTTTCTCCTTAGTGAGGCCCTCCGCAACTTCGTGAGACCCGGTTTCAAAATAAAGTATAAAAAATAGGGCCGGGGGTGTAGCGCGAAGGTAGAACGCCCCTGGGTTCAATCCCCGGTACCGCAAAAAAAAAAAAAAGAATTCAATATATTCATTCACTATTCCTCAATTCATTAATCCAATTCATTTTTAAATGACAAATATCAAAGCTATGGTTGACACTTAAGGGAACCCTTAAATCACTATTTTCTTTTTAAATCTAAAACACTCTCCAATTTACAAAACGTTTGGCTTGTGAGTTGTCTAAACCAGAAACCACACCACACACACGTGGCTACAGAGAATTTGAAATGTGACTAGGGTGATGGAGGAATTAAAGTTCCAATTTTAATGGATTTTTATTTTTATTGAAACATTGAGACAGCAGCTTCATCGTTTTGGTAGGCCTGCATTTCCCAGCCCTTCCACTGTTTAAGACACTGGAGGCCTGGAAACATGCCACCGTGTACCGTGTTACTAACTTTATATTGCTTCCTGTATGTATAGCATTTTGCATTATTGGGTTAAATAGAATAGATTAAGTAAAATTAATTTCACTTGTTCCTACCCTTTTTTTGGGGGGGTGGTACTAGGGACTGAACCCAGGGCCTTGTACATGCTATGCAAGCACTGAACTACATACATCCCAGCCCCTTTCTAAAATTTTTATTTTGAGACAGGGTCTTGCTAAGTTGCTGAGGCTGGCCTCGAACTTGGGATCCTTCTGTCTCAACCTCCCAAGTAGCTAGGATTACAGGCATGCGCCACCGTGCCTGGTATCTTCTTACTTTTTAAAATATAGCTACTAAGAAATTTAAAATTATTTATATGGCTTGTGTTGGAAAAGGCCACATTATTCCACAATGTTTAAAGTAGGTAATTTGAAAATCTGAATATATCTTACCACAAAAGAATCACGAGAAGTGATTGTTAGGTTCTTAGATTATCCTGGTAAAATCTATTTAATAAATATCATTATGGGCAGACACTATATCTGCAATGAAAAATAGAAAAATGCTGGTAAGTACACAGCATAACAAAGTGAATAAATACAAAATACTGTCATTTTAAATTCCATGAATGATGGTATTTGAGGAAAATTTGGCCTAATGATTGGATAAAGACATAGGGGGAAAAAAACCCTAAAATGATTAATGGGGAGCTTTAACTACTTTCAGGAGTTTTCAATGTCTCTGTCTCCAGTTCTTTATTCTAAATTATTTCATTGCACACTCATGCACTTCTCCTTTCAGACAGAAGCGCCACTACTTTCTATGATGGCTATGAACAGTGATCACAGTTGTTTCCACGAGCATGATTTTCTTGAAGTCAGAAGAGAAAAAGCACTTAAAACAGTTCAGTGGGTGTGGTAATGTCAAAGTGTGTGAGGCTGACGTCACTGAGCAATGAATAATGAGTTAAGAGGAGGTGAGAGAGAGCAGAAGAGGAACGAAGGAGGAGCCAGACCTGGGAAACAGAAACGCAGGAACAGCAGGGGCAGGCCCCTCCTGCACCTATCAATAGCTACCAAATATCTATCAATAGGTGGGACTGTGGGCCTAGAACAGCACAGGTGCCACCCAAAGCACATGATTAACTGATAAGCGAGGAATCCCCGCGGGCAGGTCCTCAGGAGCCCTCTTGCTTGGCTTTGCTCTCACAGAATCCAGGGTGATTCTGCACCTACAGAGCTCGGCCAGCCACACTATCTAATAGAGGTGGACTCTGCAAATGTAGGAAGGTCAAGAATTAAAGAATATCAGTAAAATAGCTAAGAAGGCTATCTTAGGAACATGGCTGAATTTCATGAAGGCTGAGAAGAAATAAAATCTGAATCTTAAAATGAAGGTCTAAGTAAGAGATTTATTTCTGAAATCCCAAAATGTGAGATCACTACTCATTCATCTGCCCATCTATTCATCACTGAGCCTTTGTATGTGCAGGGAACTCAGCAAAGTAGTGGGAATTCAAAGTCAACTCAAAACAGCTTATTTAGACCAATTAAAGGAAGTTAAGAGGCCGGGCGTGGTGGCGCACACTTGTAATACCAGTACTTTGGGAGGCGGAGATCGGAGGATCCGGGTTCGCGGGTTCGCGGCCAGCCTCAGCTCGCGCATGCGCGCACGCGTGAACGCGCTCTCTCTCCCCGTCTCTCTCTCTCTCTCTCTCTCTCTCTCTCTCTCTCTACCTAGTGAGGCCCTCCGCAACTTCGTGAGACCCGGTTTCAAAAATAAAGTATAAAAAAACAGGGCCGGGGGTGTAGCGCGGAGGTAGAACGCCCCTGGGTTCAATCCCCAGTACCGAAAAAAAAAAGGAAGTTAAGAGTCTAAGAAAGTCATTATCCAAATGATGGGACATGGCAAAATACAATTTATTTTAAAAGAAAATAATAAGTAATAATTAGACTATGAGGTTTACCAACGAAACCCAGGAAAGTATATGGACCGAGTGGTCTGATTGGACGAAGAGGAAGCTAATTTATAAAGCAAAGGCATGCACCTCGACTATTTCATCATCTAAGCAGATACAAAATTAAATGCTACTTTCCATGAAATCACAGGGACTCAACAGGAAAATGAAATAGGGGCGAAGCATCCCCACCCCTTCAAGTACAATGCCAGAGGAGGTGACCTGGCCTAGCAGAACCTAAGAAATCGTGAAACCAGCAATTGCCCATCTCCTCCCTCAGAGAATGCAAGAGAAGTCACAGATGACTGAGAAGACGAATTCCTAAGCCAAGCATTCCAGGCTGGACGCCTTACGGGAAAGGGCTTCATGAGAATCACTTGAGTTTTCCATGTGTCTCCTGCAGTGTGAGGGACTCTGAGAAAGCCAGCCGTCCCTCGGTGACAACGCAAGAACAGAAGCTTACACTTTCAAACGATGCCTCAGCGGGGTGAGGCAGGGATTCCTGACTACTTCCTGTGGCCCAGATGTGGCTCATGCAGACGAGAACCAGGCTGGGTCATTACAAGGGACCCTGTCTACGGAGGACAGCTGGAGTCAACACGGGGGTGCTCAGAAGGAACCACAAAAGACACAACATGCATCAAGTGTTCTGCAGGCGAGGAATTCCCCCAGAGCCACCAAAGTGTCCCAGAAGCCACCAGCCAGCCAGCTTTCAACACCTGCCCTGTCCAAAAAGAACAAATGCCAGATTACACCTGCCCCGTCCACCTCGCTCTTCCTGCCTTGTACCCCATCTCCACCGCGTACTGCAAGTGTTGAGATGCCCCACACAGCAGCCACAAAGTAAAGAGGCGACAAATAAAGCAAGAAGGACGCGAGCAACGCGCTTTGCTTCCCTAGGAAACGGCTCCCCAGGTTGAACTAGGTTCAGGGGAGGAAGTTCTGTGTGTGTGTGTGTGTGTGTGTGTGTGTGTGTGTGTGTTACTGGGGATTGAATCCAGGGGCATTCTACTCCGAGCTACACCCCCAGTTCTATTTTATTTTTATTTTGAAACAGGGTCTCGCTTGGTTGATGAGAGTCTCACTAGTTGCTAAGGCTGTCCTCGAACCTGTTTGATGTTAACAATGAGCTGGACTTTTAAACCCTCTCCAAATAGAACACTGTGTGATTAGTACCTGTGGTTTTATGCAGGGGAAGGAAAGACTAAATTGAGAGGTGGGGTTCAAAAAACAGCTATAAGAAGGTTGTTCCTACTTACACTGAAAAAGTGCCATGTTTGGAGTGAACTGGTCACACAGTAAAACTGATGAAAGACAGGAAAATCTTAGGAAGTATTGAGAACTTCTTCAGTTACTATCTAGATAAGTCCAGTTCCGCAATGAGAAACCGCTTCATACCCATGAGGTTATTATAAAACAAACAAACAAACAAACAAACAAACAAATAAAAAACACAGAAAAGGGCACAAAATAGTATTGGATGGAAGAAAATCTAGGAAAGGAATGGCGGGTTAAATCTCAGATTGGCAAAGAACTCCACTGTCATCCTGCCTTTAGAGGTTGGTAGATGGTTGGTGGCTTGGTTTGTAAAAACAAAGAATGCGGGATTCATTTTTTAAAATGTGCCTTGAGGCCCTAAGTGCCCAAGACTGACTGGCACATTCTTTATCAGGTTGTTATGAAGTATTTAGAACATTCAGAGCCTGACATAGTAAGTATAGAATAAGTTTTGCTTATTATTATTATTATTATTATTATTATTAATACCATCATTACCACTATCATCATCACCACCACTGGTGGACATTTAATATAGTATGGTCACAGAGGGAAAAACATTTGGCATTGGCATGTAAGATTAAGATAATCCTCTGGCATATTCCCTGGAGAACCTCTTATCTCAAGAGCAAACATCGTATATAAGAATGTTGGATAGAAGCATTGTTTGTGACATGAAAATTACACAAATGTCTATTTTAAGAAGAATAAATAAACAGATCGTGGTATATTAATCTGATGTCATACACTGCTGTAGTTTGGATAGTGAAGGCCCTCAAAAGTTCATGTGTGAAGGCCCGGTCCCAGGCTGGTGCGAAGGGGAGGTGGCGGGACCTTGGGAAGTGGGGCCTAGCACGAGGTCATGGGGGCATGCCCTTGAAGGGGACTGGGACCCTGGTCTCTCTTCTTTGTCTTCTTTTGCTTCCTGGCCATGAGGTGAGCAGCTCGCTCCACCATGTGCTCCCTGGGACTGCCACCCAGTGTGCCCACCGAACCCCAGAGCAAAGGGTCTGCCCGCTCTTGGACTGGAACATCCAATACTGCGAGCCAAAATAAACCTTTCCTCTTCCTAAGTTCATCATCTCAGGAGTTTTGTTACAGTGGTAGAATGCTAACTAACACAAACACACAACACAGAAATAAATCAAGCAAAGCTGTATGCATCAACATGGACGGATCTCATAAACATAGCAGTGGAGGGGCTAAAGCAACACATGGAAGATACATAAAGATGAAAACTGAACACGATATTGTTCACAGTTATGCTGCGTGTGAAAATGTCCTCAATGACAATAGAGATTACCATTAGGGCATGAGGAAGGAGGACTTAATCAACATGGAACAATACATTACCAATTGGTAATATTTGCTTTTTTATATAGATGGCAACAGGTTTTTGTACTATTATTCTTTAGCTTTTATATAGATGCAATATATTTTGTTTTGCATATATAAAAGATTTAATAATAAAAGTTTGTATGTATGCACAAATATCTAGCAGTTATTTTGTAAAATCCCTTGAAAAATACCTGAGGTAATACCCATCCTATAGATTTTGGAATTTAGCATGAACAAGTGCAGAGAAAAATACAAACACACAATATCATGGTGAGAGTATCAGCTTGCAAGCACGGAGCTGAAACGTTAGGAACAGCACAGCTCGGGAAGACAGTACAGAGAGAAGAGGAGGCAGGAATGAGCCTCTGAGATGTGCCCAGGCTTAAGGGCGGGCAGGAGAGAAACCAACAGAGTAGAGAGGAAACCAACCAGTTCTTTCCTCCGGTCACACTTCAAACCCCTCTATTACCCTCACAGCTGCTAAGACTGTTCAGTCTGTTTCCACATTGCAACCAAACACCAAGAGCCACCTATAAACTACAGTTCTGTTCACATTACTTCCTTTCTGAAAAGTCTTCCCTGGATCCCAGTGGCCTAAGGATATACTACACACTGTAATTCCAAAGGCCTTGCATGAATTGGCTCCTACTTAGGTCACTAGCTCATTCCTCCCCAGTTTATTCTCTGATTGCAAAGGTGTAAAGCAGTAGTTTTGAAATTGTGGCCCCCAGACCAGCAACAACAGTATCACCTAGAAGCCCATTAGAAACATAGACCTGAGCCAGGTATGGTGGCGCATGCCTTTAATCCCAGTACTCGGGAGGCTGAGGCAAGAGGATTGCAGGTTCTAGGCCAACCTCAGCAATTTAGTGAGACCCTGTCTAAAAATAAACAATAAAAAGGGCTGGGGATGTAGCTCAATGGTAGAGCATGCCTGGGTTCAATTCCCAGTATGTATATATATGTATGTATGTATGTATATGGAGAGAGAGGGAGAAAGAAAAAAATGCAGACCTAACTCAGATCTACTAAGTCAGAGTCAACTCTGCGAGTGAGTCCACCAATCTGAATTGTTTTGTTGTTGTTGTCTTTGTACTGAGGATTGAACCGAGGGGCATTCTATCTTTCTACCTCTGAGCTACACCCCCAGTCCTTTTTATTGTTTATTTTGAGACAGGGTCTGGCTAAGTTGCTGAGGCTGGCCTCATCCTGTCTCAGCCTCCCAAGTGCTGGGATTTCAGGTGGGCACCACCATGCCTGGCTTAGTCTGAGTGTCCATGAGTCTGCTGGTTGATTCTGCAGCACATCAGAGTTTGAGCATTACTGGTTTCAAGTGTGAATGCAAGGTAAATTATCATTTGAATTCTGATAGGGAAAATCTGAAAGTACTACAGCACAGTGGTGAAAAGCTCACACTCTGGGGTCGCTCTGCCAGGGTTACGGTTTCTGCTCAGCTTCTGCCCAGCTCTGTGGCCACAAGGAACTTGCTAGCTCTCCTCCGTGTGGTCGAATGCCTAACAGCAAGACCGCTGTTATTTAAATCCTGGCTTGGTCTCTGATCAGCTGTGCAGCCTTGAGCAAGTCACTTTGCTTCTCTGAGTCTCAGTGGCCTCGCTTATAAAAGTAGAAATAATGGTTGGACCTACTTTTAATGATTGTGACAATGAAGGAGTTAATATATGCATTATGCTTCAAATGATACCTGGAGCACAGTACACACTATGTGTTACGATTACTATAACTGACATTGATTTCACAGAGGCCACGTTATATTTGGGGGAGTCATCACGGAGAGCTAACGCCCACAGAAAGCAGATAAAATTCACTCCCACTCATAGGAAAAGCTTCCCTCACCTTCTTTTAGGTAAATGACTTTTTTCCAATACACCATTTCCCCCTCTGCAAGAGCTCATTTCCTTCCCATTAGAGAGCACCGACTTGTGCACCATCCTCCAGAGCCCAGGGGTCTGCCTTTCAAGGACCGGTTCTTTCAGTTGCATTAGTGATCTCTGTCACAAAGAACTTACAAGATTGAAAAGAGATTCACTGAACGTTATCCCTGAACTAGGGAAAATGTTTCTGCTGATTATTCTAAATACATGTCCAGCTATCTACGTGTATGAGCGCCATCACGATAACTATCCACAAAATCATGGTGCAGAATGACAACAGTCACAGGGCACAGAAGCGCGGAGAGGAGGACTTTTGTCTTCTCACTGCCAAGAGGCCACACTACGCACCCACACGCACTGTGATCTGAAACACACATTTGGCATAGAGAACATTCTACTGAACACGAAGTGTAACGAGACCAACAGTTAACAGACTCACATGGTGTGAAATTATACAGTGATATTTCTTTCAAGAGTCTCAAAGAGTTTCATTTCATAATTTACATTTATATAGTTATAAAGTCAGAAAATGAAATAAGACAGGGAGCTAGAATACAGAAGAAAATATGAGAAAAATATTATATGGGGAATTATCACAAAAACCAAAGTGAAAACACAGGGCTCAGGAGCGAGAGATGCAGGTTCCTTCGAACCACGGAGATGACGCAGCAATTGAACCTGGCATGGAGAGGAGTGCAGTCGTCCAATATTTACTGCAGACCCTGAATCCCCTGCAGTGTCTACTGGAGGTAGATGGGAATCGGGTATAGGCTTTGAGATTCTCTTGATTTCTTTAAGTTTTAGAAATTAGTTTCTGTGTAAAATCAAGGTAAAGAATGCACATTTAACGCTATGTGGGATTTATGACTTTTATTCACATTTCCATGGCTTGCTTGCTTGTGTTTTTCTTGGAACCTGAAACCTCAGTACAAGGTGGGATGAAGGGATTTGGGCAGAGCCTCGCTCCATAGCTTCATACTCTACCATGGAGGTCACTGATTACAAAGAACATTCTGTCCATTTTGAGCTTCCAGGCATCCCCTTGATGTATGACATTTTACAGGGCAGGGGTTGGGGATTGGGGAAGAATCTTAACACCCTAAGATTACCAGTTTTTAAAAAGTCATCATATGCTACAGAAAATCAACCCTTATAGCTCATATTTCTGCCAACCTGATCCTATACAATTTTAATTGCATAGATAAAGAGATAATAATGCATGTCAGTCATATTTTACAACTAGAAACCCACAAGGGTAAAGGAAACTGCTGGTCTAATATTTATGAAAAGCCTGTAGGATTCTTTATCTTCAACAAAATATAATAAAATAACCTTCTGAGATAGCCTGAAAAAAAAGGAAATATTAATTCCTCAAATTAGATAGAACTCAAGATCCTTTAAAATAAGGAAGAGTCTTTTCAACTATAAAAAGTCTAAGATGAATAAAACACAGCTTTTCCGTCTGATGTAAGTACTGACCACACAGGTACTTGAAGACGCCTTCTCAGTAAATCATCGGAACGCTTACCTGCACAGTCCTCTGAGTGCCATCAACGTTGACAGACAATAAGGGTGAAGCCAGGTTCCACGTACTGGTCACATTTAGTTTCGACCCATCAACTTCCACCTGTTGTGACACCAAATAAGACTGTTACCATGCAGAAAGACAGGAAGCGGACCTCAAGTTCATCGTTGCATACAAAGCAGCAGCCATTTCAAACAGATGGCTCCCAACAACCTGTCATGTTTACTGCTGCAGCCATGAAAGACAGGGTCCAGCAACACCATCTTCCCGCCATCTCTGGGGAGAGGTGAAGGACCTAGGAACAGCTGCCTCTGGGTACCCAGGCTTCACGCGATTCCCAGTAAGTAACAAACAGCCTTCCAACTCGAAACCTATCTGGACATGCTACATTTACTGCAATTAGACAAGTAATGCATATAAATTCCGGTGACACCTTGCAACCCACGCAACAGGGCTTGCATATAATATCCTCTCCAAGGACCAACAAGAACTTTTTTCCTGCAGTAATTTTAATGAAGGACTATGCATTGTTATCTTAATTAAACAGGGACTTTAATGAGGCAAAATTCTCAGGTGTTGCATAGCCAAAGACCATTCAAACTTTGCAAAGTTCCATCATACTTTTGTGGATTGTAAGTGAGGAATTTCGCCAAGCCATTGTTCATGAGGATGCAAAGCAAAAAGCCCATAATCTTTCAAAACAGAGATACTCTTCAGAGAAAACGTTTTCCAAATAAATATGAGTAACTGAAAAGAAAACAACCAAAGCTAATTTAAATAACAAGCATTAAAAGTTCTTTCTTTTCATTCAGTGATGACTATTTTCTGACTCTTTAGTATGAAAGACAAGAAAACAAGTAACATTAAGTCTACAGTAGACAACTTAACCAAGAGATATTTTATGTAACATCAAAATAAACCTGGAGCAGGGTCAAGCTATATGATCACTAACAATTCCCCCACTAACAATTATCATAAGAGACACTCTTTAAAATCAGATATAAGAAGCAATACTAGGGAGGCTGAGACAGAAGGATCACAGGCTTGAGACCTGCCTCAGCAACTTAGTGAGACTCTTAGCAACTTAGTAGAACCCTGTTTTAAAACAAAAAATAAAAAGGGTTGGGGGTATAGCTTGGCAGTAGAATGTCCCTGGATTCAATCCCTAGTACCACCAAAAAAAACCCAAACCTAATGATGATGATGATAATAATAATAACAATAACAACAACAATAATGATGAAATCAGATATCAAAGTTCTTAGTATTTTCTTTTCTGCTGGACCCTTAGGGACGAATTGGGGGATGGCAGTGGAGAAAGACTGGTGAAAACATTTTGACAAGTAGCAGGTACCCTGAGGGCGTGATCTAGGGGCAGCTGCAGGCTCTGGAAAAGCCTGGCGTGCGGTGCCAAGGCATGGCTGAGGAGGTGTGGGAGCGATGGCACAGCACCGATGGAGGCTGGAAAGGTGACCCACATGTATCATGGCAGGAATCAAGTGTTTCTACGTCTTAGCAAGAGGACAAGTGAAACTCTGGATGAAGATGAAGGCCACATGGCGTAGGGGACTCCATGACTGCAGGCCAGTAGCAGGGATTCTGGTGGCAGAAGCCTTAGTGACGCCGTTAACTCCATATATCCTAACTGAGGGCGTGACTCGTTCCTCAGCAGACAGGCCCGGGCAGCAGAGACTCACAAGGACAGCGCTGAGCCTGACCCTTGGCCCCACCGTCATCATCGTGAGGCACCAGTGGCCACCAGACCGCAAGCCCCTCACTTGCATCTGCCCCACTGTCATCGTTGTGAGGACGGCGCTGAGCCTGAGCCCTGAACCCCACCATCATCATCATGAGGACGGCGCTGAGCCTGACCCTGCGCTCCACTGTCATCATCCTGAGGACGGCGC
>PVJS01020597.1:0-32417 GCA_004027185.1 Glis glis | reverse complement strand
CTGGCGCAGGGGTGCCAGGGTCTGGTACTTGGCGAAGGGGCAGTCCAGTTGGCAGGGGCTGCCAGGGTTGCGCGCCGGGACCCCGGGATCTGGTACCTGGCGCAGGCGTCGCCCAAGAGGCGCAGGGGCTGCTGGGGTGGCAGGCGGGGACACCGGGGTCTGACCCCTAGTGCAGAGGCCGCTCAGGTGGCGCAGGGACAGCCGGGGTTACACGCGGGGATTCAGGGGTCTGGTACCTGGCGCAGGGGTCGCCCAGGTTACTCAAGGAATTTTGGGGGTTGCACACGGGGACCCTGGGGTGTGGTATATTGTTAGGGTTAGGGTTAGGTTGCACGTGGGGACGGCGGGTTCTGGTACCTGGCAAAGGGGCAGTCCAGTTGGCAGGGGCTGCTGGGGTTGAGCAAGGAATTCCACGGTTGCACGCGGGGACGGCGGGGTCTGCTACCTGGCAAAGGGGCAGCCCAGGTGGCAGGGGCTGCCGGATTTGCGCGCCGGGACACCGGGATCTGGTTCCTTGCGCAGGCGTCGCCCAAGGGGCGCAGGGACTGCCAGGGTTCTGCGCGGTAACAACGGGGTCTTGTACCTGGCTTTGGGACCGCCCAGGGGACGCTGGGAACTCCCAGGTGGCATAGGGGCTTCCGAGTTTGCACACGATGATGCCGGTGTCTGGTACCTGGCGCAGGGGCCTCCCAGGTGGCGCAGGAACTGCCAGGGTTGCACGCGGTGACGCCGGGGTCTGATACCTGGGGCAAGGGCCGCCCAGGTGGTCAGTAGTCGCCCTTCTGATGTAGGAGCTGCCCAGGTGGCGCAGGGGCTGCTGCGGTTGCACGCAGTTATGCCGGGGTCTGGTACTTGGCACCGGGGGTGCCCAGTGGGCGAGGGGCTGCCAGAGTTGCGTACCTGGACGCCGGGGTCTGGTACCCTGCGCAGGGGTCGCCCAGGGAGTGCAGGGACTGCCGGAGTGGCGCGCGGTAATGCCGGCGTCAGGTACTTTGCCCAGGGGCCGCCCAGGTAATGCAGGTGCAGCCCAGCTGCCGCAGGGGTGCCGGGGTTGCACACTTGGACGCCGGAGTCTTGTACCAGGTGAAGAGGCCGCCAAGGTGGCTCAGGGGCTGCTGGTGTGGCGCGCGGGGACACAGTGGTCTGGAACTTGGTGCAGGTGCCGTCAGGGAGGCGCAGGGGCTGCCTTGGTTGCGCACGTGGACGCCGGGGCCTCGTATATTGTCAGGGGCCGCCCAGGAGTCGCAGAGGCTGCCGGGGTTGCGTGCGATGATGCCGGTGTCTGGTACCTAACACAGGGGCCCCCCAGATGGCTCAAGGACTTTCAGGGTTTCACGCAGGGATGCTGGGGTGTGGTACAAGGCACAGGGGTCGCCCAGGTGGCACAGGAACTGCCGGGGTAGCGCACGAGGACGCCGGGGTCAGGTACCTGGCGCAGGGGTATCCCAGGTGGCGCAAGGACTTCCGGGGTTGCACGTGGGGACGCCGGGTTCTGGTACCTAGCGCAGGGCCATCCCAGGTGTCGCAGGGCCTGCCGGGGTGGCTCGTGGTTACGCCGGGGTATGTTACCTAGCACAGGAGACCCGCAGGTGGCTCAAGGACTTTCGGCGTTGCAAAGGGGACCCGGGGTCTAGTATCTGGCGCAGTGGCCGCCCAGGTGTCGCATAGCCTGCTGGGTTTGAGCGCGGGGACGCCGGGATCAGGTGGCACAGGAACTGCCATTGTTGTGCGAGAGGATGCTGGGGTCTGTTACCCAGCACAGGGGACCCCAGGTGGCACAAGGACTTCAGGGGATGCGGGCAGGGACGCCGGGATCTGGTACTGGGTGCAGGGCCACCCAAGTGGCGCAGTGACAGCCGGTGTGGCGCGTGGGGACGGCGGGGTGTGATACCTGGCAAAGGGGCAGCCCAGTTGGCAGGGGCTGCTGGGGTAGCGTGTGGGGACGCCGAGGTCTGGTACCTGGCGCAGGCGTTGCCCAAGGAGCGCAGGGGTTGCCAGGGTTGCGTGCGGTAACACCAGGGTCTTGTACCTGGCGCAGGGGCCGCCCAGGGGCTGCACGGGATGTCCAGGTGGACAGGTGCTGACGGGTTTGGCGCGATTATGCCAGGGTCTGGTACCTGGCGTAGGGGATGCCCAGATTGTGCAAGGAATTCCGGGGATGCGCGCGAGGACGCCGGGGTCTGGTACCTGGGGCAGGGACCGCCCAGGTGGCACAGTGACTGCTGGGGTGGCGCACGGGAATGGCGGGGTCTGGTACCTGGCGAAGGGGCAGCCCAGATGGCAGGGGCTGCTGGGGTTCTGCGCGTGGACGCCGGGTGTGGTACCTGGCGCAGGGGTTGCCCAAGGAGGTCAGGGGCTGCTGGGGTGGCGCGCCGTAACACCAGGTCTTGTACCTTGCATAGGGGCCGCCCAGGGGACGTAGGGGACGCCCAGGTTGCACAGGGGCTGCCGGGTTTGCGCGGGGGATGCCGGGTTCTGGTACCTGGCGCAGGGGCCGCCCTGGTGACGCAGGTGCAGCCCAGGTGGCGCAGGGGGGCCGGGGTTGCGCACTTGGACACCGGGGTCTCGTACCGGGTGCAGAGGCGGCACAGGTGGCTCAGGGCCACTGGAGTGGCGAGCGTGGATGCCAGGGTCTGGTATATGGTGCAGGAGCCACCCAGGAGGCGCAGGGGCCGCCCATTTGATGCAGAGGCCGCCCTGGTGGCACTGGGACTTCTGGGATGGCGCGCGGGGACGCTGGGGTCTCTAACATGGTGCAGGGGCTGCCCAGGTGGCGAGGGGCTGCCGAGGATGCTTAGGTGGACGCCGGGGTCTGGTACCTGGCGCAGGGGTCGCCCAGGGAGAACAGGGACTGCCGGGGTGGCACGGGGTAATGCCGGCGTCTGGTACCTGGCGCAGGGGTCGCCCAAGTAGCACAGGGGCTGCCGGGGTTGCGCGTGGTAGCTCCGGGGTTTTGTAACTGGTGCAGGGGCTGCCCAAGGGACGCAGGAGCCGACAAGGTGGCGCAGAGACTGCTGGGGTAACACACGAGGACACCTGGGTCTGACCCCTAGTGCATGGGCTGCTCAGGTGGCAGGGGCTGCTGGGGTGTTTCGCGGTGACGCCGGGGTCTGGTACCTAGCACAGGGGCCCCCTGGTGGCTCAAGGAGTTTCGGGATTGCAAGTGGGGACGCTGGGGTCTGGTATCTGGCACAGGGTTCGCCCAGGTGGTACAGGAACTGCCGTGGTTGTCAGCGAGGACGCCAGGGTCTGGTACCTAGCGCAGGGGTCCCCCAGGTGGCGAAAGGACTTTCGGGGTGCGCGCGAGGACGCCGGGGTCTGGTACCTTGCGCAGGGACCGCCTACGTGGTGCAGGGGCTGCCCATGTGATGCAGGGGCCACCCAGGTGGCGCAGGGGCTGCTGCGGTTGCGCACAGGCATGTCGGGGTCTGGTACTTGGCACAGGGGGTGCTCAGGTGGCGAGGGGCACCCGGGGATGCGTACGTGGATGCCGAGCTCTGGTCCCTGGCCCAGGGGTCGCCCAGGAGTGCAGGGACTGCCGGGGTGGCGCGTGGTAACGCCGGCGTCTGTTACCTGGTGCAAGGGTCACCCAGGTGATGCAGGGGCCTCCCAGGTGTCTCAGAGGCTGCCGGGGTTGCGCGCGGGGACGCCAGGGTCACCCAAGTAGGGCAGGGGCTGCCGGGGTTGCGCGCGGTAACACCTGGCTCTTGTACCTGTCGCAGGGGCCGCCCAGGGGATGCAAGGGCCCCAAGGTGGCACAGGGACTGCAGGGATGGCACGCGGGGACACCGGGGTCTGACCCCTAGCGCAGAGGTCGCCCAGGTGGCACAAGTGCAGACCAGGTGGCACATAGGTGCTGGGGTTTTGCACTTGGATGCTGGGGTCTCATACCGGGTGCAGAGGCCGCCCAGGTGGCTCAGGGGCTGCTGGGGTGGCACACGTGGACGCCGGGGTCTGGTACATGTTGCAGGGGCCGCCCAGGTGGCACAGGGACTGCCGGCGTTGCTCGAGTAAATGCCGGGGTCTTGTACCTGGTGCAGGAGCCGCCCAGTTAATGCAGAGGCCGCCCATGTGATGCAGAGGCCACCCAGGTGGCACAGGGACTTCTGGGGTGGCGCGCAGGGACGCCGGGGTCTGGTACTTGGCGCCGGGGCCAATAAGGAGGTGCAGGGGCTCCCGGGGTTGCGCACGTGGACGCCGGGGTCTAGTACCTAGCACAGGGCCCCCCAGGGAGCTCATGGACTTTCGGGGTAGCACGCGGGGACGCCGGGGTCTGGTTTCTGGCCAAGGGGCTGCCGAAGTTTCGCATAGCCTGCCGGGGTTGCGCGCGGGGACTCTGGGATCAGGTACCTGGCAAGGGGTCGCGCAGGTGGTGCAGGAACTGCCATTGTTCTTCACGAGGACGCCGAGGTCTGGTACCTAGCGCAGGGGCCCCAGGTGGCGCAAGGACTTCTGTGGTTGCGCGGGAGGACGATGGGGTCTGGTACCTGGCGCAGGGTTCGCCCAGGTGGCACAGTGACAGCCGGGGTGGTGCGTGGGGACGGCGGGGTCAGCTACCTGGCGAAGGGGCAGCCCAGTTGGCAGTGTCTGACGCGGTTGCGCGCGGGACATCGATTCTGGTACCTGGTACAGGTTTCGCTCAAAAAGCGCAGGGGCTGCCGTGGTTGTGTGCGATAACACCGGGGTTTTGTATCTGGCGCATGGGCCGCCCAGGTGGTGCAGAAACGCCATTGTTGTGCGGGAGGACGTCAGGGTCTGGTACCTGGCGCAGGGGCCGCCCAGGTGACGCAATGATAGCCGGGGTGGTGCCCGGGGACGGCGGGGTCTGGTACCTGTAGAAGTGGCAGCCCAGTTAGCAGGGGCTTCCTGGGTTGAACGCGGGGATGCCAAGGTCTGGTACCTGGCGCAGGCGTCGCGCAAGGAGCGCAGGGGCTTCCGGGGTTGCGCGCGGTAACGCCGGCGTCAGACCTGGCGCAGGGGCTGCCCAGGTGACGCAGGTGCAGCCCAGGTGGCACATGGGTGTCGGGGTTGCGCACTTGGACGCCGGGGTCTCATACCGTGTGCAGAGGCCACCCAGGCGGCTCAGGGTTAGCCCGCGTGGCGCGAGGAGACGTTGGGGTCTGGTACCTGGCACAGGAGCCGCCCAGTTGGCACAGGGGCCGCCCATGTGATGCAGAGGCCGCCCAGGTGGCACAGGGATTTCTGGGGTGGCGCGCGGGGACACCGGGGTGTGGTACTTGGCGCAGGGGCCTCCAAGGAGGTGTAGGGGCGGCCGGGGTTGCGCACGTGGACGCCTGGGTCTGGTACCTAGCACAGGGGCCCCCCAGGGGCTCAAGGACTTTCGGGGTTGCACGCGGGGACACCGGGGTCTGGTACATTTTTCAGGGGACGCCCAGTGGCGCAAGGGCTACCGGGATGGGCGCGGGGACGCCAGAGTCAGGTACCTGGTGCAGGGCCCGCCCAGGAGGCGCAGGGGCATCAGGAGTTCTGCACGTGGACGACGGTGTCTCGTACATGGTGTAGGGGCCGCCAAGGTGTCGCAGGGCCTTCCAGGGTGGCTCGCAGTGACGCCGAAGTCTGTTACCTGGCGCAGGGGCCGTCCAGCTGACGCAGTGGTTGCCCAGGTGTCGCAGAGGCTACCGGGGTTGCGCGCGGGGACGCCGGGGTCTGGCACCTGGCGCAGGAGTCACCCAGGGAGGTCAGGGACTGCAGGGATGGCGCGCGGTAACCCATCCACCTGGAACCTGGCGCAGGGGGACCCAGGTGACGTAGGTGCAGTGCAGGTGGTGTAGGGGTGCCGGGGTTGCGCACTTGGACGCCATGGTCTCATACCGGGTGAAGAAGCCACCAAGGTGGCTCAGGGGCTGCCGGGGTTGCGCGCGGTAACACCTGGGTTTTGTACCGGGCGCAATGGCCGCCAGGGGACGCTGGGGAAGCTCAGGTTGCACAGGAACTGCCGGGGTTGCGCGCGAGGACGCCGTTGTGAGGTATCTGGGTGCAGGGGTCCCTCATGTGGCGCAAGGACTTCCGGGGTTGCACGCGGGGACGCCGGGGTCTGATACCCTGCGCAGGGGCTCCCCAGGTTTCGCAGGGCCTGTCGGGGTGGCTCGCGGTTACACCGGGGTCTGGTACCCAGCACAGGAGCCCCCCAGGTGGCTCAAGGACTTTAGGGGTTGCATACGGGGACGCTGGATTCTGGTATCTGGCGCAGGGGCCGCTCAGGTGTTGCATAGCTTGCCGGGGTTGCGAACCGGGATGCCGGGGTCACTTACCTGGTGCTGAGGTCGCCCAGGTGGTGCAGGAACTGCCATTGTTGTGCGCGAGGACGCCGGGGTCTGTTACCTAGTGCAGGGGACCCCAGGTGGAGCAAGGACTTCCGAGGTTGCGCACGTGAACGCTGGGGTCTTGTACATGGTGCAGGGGCCAACCAGGTGGCACAGGGGCCGCCTATGTGATGCAGTGGCCGCCCAGGTGGCATAGGGGGTTCTGGGATGGCGCGCGGGTACGGCAGGGTCTGGTATTTGGCTCAGGGTCTGCCGAGGAGGTGAAGGGGCTGCCGGGGTTGCGCACATGGACGCCGGGGTTTCGTACTGGGCGCAGGGGCCGCCCAGGTGTCACAGGGGCCGCACAGGTGTCGCAGAGGCTGCCGGAGTTGCGTGCGGTGACGCCGGGGTCTGGTACCTAGCACAGGGGCTATGCATGTGGCTCAAATTCTATCGGGGTTGCACATGGAACGCTGAGGTGTGGTACACGGTGCAGGAGCCGCTAGGTGGCTCAGGGGCTGCAGGGTTTGCGCGCGGTAGCACCGGGGTCTTGTTCCTGTCGCAGGGGCCGCCCAGGGGTCGCAGGGGACGCCCAGGTGGCACAAGGTCTGCCGGAGTTGCGCGTGATGATTCCGGGGTCTGGTACCTGGCGCAGGGGCCGCCCAGGTGGCGCAGGAATTGCCGGGGTTGCACTCGGTGACGCCAGGGTCAGATACTTGGCGCATGGGCCACCCAGGTGGTGCAGGAGCCAACCTTCTGATGCAGGGGCCACCCAGGTGGCACAGGGGCAGCTGCGGTTGCGCACAGGTAGGCCGGAGTCTGGTACAAGGCACCGGGTATGCCCAGGTGGTGAGGGGCTGCCGGGGTTGCGTACCTCTACGCCGGGGTCTGGCACCTGGCGCAGGGTTCGCCCAGGGAGCGCAGAAACTGCCGGAGTGGTGCCCGTTAACGCCGGAGTCTGGTACTTGGCGCAGGGGTCGCCCAGGTGACACAGGTGCAGCCCAGGTGGCGCAGGGGTGCCGTGGAGGTGCACTTGGACGCCGGGGTCTCGTACCGGTTGCCGAGGCTGCCGAGGTGGCTCAGTGGCTGCTGGGGTGGTGCGCGGTGACGCTGGGGTCTGGTACTTGGCGCTGTGGACGCCTAGGAGGTGCAGAGGCTGCCGGGGTTGCGCCTGTGGATGCCTGTGTCTCGTATAATGTCAGGGGCCACCCAGGTTTCGCAGGGGCGGCCCATGTGTCGCAGCGGCTGCCAGGGTTGCGTGCAGTGAACCTGGTGTATGGTACCTATCATAGGGTGCCTCCAGGTGGCTCAAGGACTTTCAGGGTTGCACGTGGGGACGATGGGGTGTGGTGCACGGTGCAGGGGCCGCCCAGGTGTCGGAGGTGCTGCCCAGGTGTCACAGTAGTTGCCGGGGTTGCGCGCAGGGACGCCGGTGTCAGGTACCTGGCGCTGGAACCCCAGGTTGTGCAGGGACAACCGGGGTTGCGCGCGAGGACGCCAGGGTCTGGTACCTGGCGCAGGCGTCGCCCAAGGAATGCAGGGGCTGCCGGGGTTGCGCGCGGTAACACCGGGGTCTTATACCTTTCGCAGGGGCTGCCCAGGGGATGCAGGGGATGCCCAGGTGGCACAGGGGCTGCCGGATTTGCGCGCGATGATGCCAGGGTCTGGTACCTGGCGCATGGGCCGCCCAGTTGGCGCAGTAATTGCCGGTGTTGCACGCAGTGAAGCCAGGGTCTGATGCCTAGTGCAGGGGCTACCCAGGTGGTGCAGGAGCAACCCTTCTGATGCAGGGGACGCCCAGGTGGTGCAGGGGATGCTGCGGTTGAGCGCATGTATGCCGGGGTTTTGTACTTGGCACCGGGGGCACCCAGGTGGCGAGGGGCTGCCGGGGTTGCGTACCTGGACACTGAAGTATGGCACCTGGCGCAGGGTATGCCCCGGGAGCACAGGGACTGCCAGGGTGGCGCGCGGTAACGCCGGCATCTGGTACTTGGTGCAGGGGCCACCCAGGTGACGCAGGTGCAGCCCAGGTGGTGCAGGGGTGCCGGGGTTGCGCACTTGTATGCTGGGGTCTCGTTCGGGTGCCGAGAACGTCAAGGTGGCTCAGGGGCTGCTGGGGTGGTGCGCGGGGATGCCGGTGTCTGGTACATGGCGCAGGGGGCGTCCAGGAGGCGCAGGGGCTGCCGGGGTTGCGCACATGGATGCCGGGGTCTCGTATAATGTCAAGGGCTGCCCAGGTGTCGCAGGCGACGCCGGGTGTGGTACCTAACAGAGGGTTCCCCCAGGTGGCTCAAGGACTTTCGGGTTTGCACGCGGGGACGCTGGGGTGTGGTACATGGTGCAGGGGTCGCCCAGGTGGCGCAGGAACTGCCGGGGTAGCGTGGGAGGACGCCGGGGTCAGGTACCTGGCCCAGGAGTCCCCCAGGTGGCGCAAGGACTTCCGCGGTTGCACGCGGGGACGGAGGGGTCTGGTAACTGGTGAATGGGCAGCCTAGTTGGCAGGAGCTGCCAGGGTTGTGGGCGGGGACGCCGGGATCTATTACCTGGTGCGGGCATCGCCCAAGAAGTGCAGAGGATGCCGGGGTTGTGCGCGGTTACACCAGGGTCTTGTACCTGGCCCAGGGGCCGCCCAGATGACGCAGAAGTCGCCCAGGTGGCACAGGGGCAGTCAGGTTTGCGAGCGGTGATGCCGGGGTCTGGTACCTGGCGCAGGGGTCCCCAAGGTGGCGCAAGGATTTCCGGGGTTTCTCGCGGGGACGCCGGGGTCTGGTACCTAGCGCAGGGGCTCCCCAGGTGTCACAGAGCCTGCCGGGGTGGCTCGCGGTGACGCGGGGGTCTGGTACCTAGCACAGGGGCCCCCCAGGTAGCTCAAGGAATTTCGGGGTTGCACGCCGGGATGCCGGGGTCTGGTATCTGGGGCAGGGGCCGCCCAGGTGGCACAGTGATAGCCGGGGTGGCAGGCGGGGACGCCGGGGTTAGGTACCTGGCTCAGGGGTCTCCCAGGTGGCGCAGTGATAGCCGGGGTGGCGCGCTGGTACGGCGGGTTCTATTACCTGGCAAAGGGGCAGCCCAGTTGGCAGGGGTTGCCGCGCAATGATGCCTGGGTCAGGTATCTGGCGCAAGGGTCCCCCAGGTGTCGCAAGGTCTTCCGGGGTTGCACGTGGGGACGCCGGGGTCTGGTACCTAGCGCAGGGGCCTCCCAGGTGTTGCAGGGCCTGCCGGCGTGGCTCTCGGTGACGCCGGGGTCTTGTACCTAGCAAAGGGGCCCCCCAAGTGGCTCAAGGATTTTCGGGGTTGCACGCCGGGATGCCGGGGTCTGGTATGTGGTGCAGGGGCCGCTCAGGTGTTGCATAGCCTGCCGGGGTTGCACGCGGGAATGCCAGGGTCAGGTCCCTGGCACAGGGGTCGCCCAGGTGGCGCAGTGATAGCCGGGGTGGCACGCAGGGATCGCGGGGTCTGGTACCTGGCGAAGGGGCCGTCCAGTTGGCAGGGGTTGCCGTGGTTGCGCACGTGGACGCTGGAGTCTTGTACATGGCGCAGGGGCCGCCCAGGTGTCGCAGGGGCCATCCAGGTGTCGCAGAGGCTGCAGGGGTTGCGCGCAGTAGCACCTGGGTCTTGTACTTGGCGCAGGGGTCGCAGGAACTGCCATTTTTGTTCGTGAGGACGCCGGAGTCTGGTACTTAGCGCAGGCATCGCCCAAGGAGCGCTGGGGCTGCCGGGGATGTTCGCGGTAACCCCGGGGTCTTGTATCTTGCACAGGGGCCGCACAGGTGGCGAAGGAACTGCCATTGTTGTGCGGGAGGACGCCGGGGTCTGGTATCTGGCTCAGGGGCCAACCAGGTGGACACGAACTGCCGGCGTTGCACGCGGTGAACCCGGGGTCTTATACCTGTCGCAGGGACTGCCCAGTTGGCACAGAGACTGCCGGGGTGGCGCACGTGGTAGGCGAGGTCTGGTACCTGGTGAAGGGGCAGCCCAGTTGGCAGGGGCTGCCGGGGTTGCGCGCGGTGACGCCGGGGTCTGTTATCTGGCTCAGGGTCCAGCTAGGGACGCAGGGGACTCCCAGGTTGCACAGGGGCTGCCGGGTTTGCGCGCGGGGATGCCGGGGTCTTGTACCTGGCACAGGGGCCGCCAAGGTGGTGAAGGGATTGCTGGGGTGGCATGTGGGGACACCGGGGTCTGGTATCTGACGTGGGGACCACCAAGGTGGCGCAGGGCCTGCTGGGGTGGCTCGCGGTGACGCCGGGGTCTGGTACCTAGCACAGGGGACCCCAGTTGGCACAAGGACTTTTGGGGTTGAACGTGGGGACGCCGGGGTCTGGTATCTGGCTCAGGGGCCAACCAGGTGGAGCAAGGATTTCCGCGGTTGCACGCGGGGACTGCGGGTCTGGTACCTGGCAAAGAGGCAGCCCTGATGGCACAGGAACTGCCATTGTTGTGCGCGAGGACGCCGGGGTCTGTTACCTAAGCACAGGGGACCCCAGGTGGCTCAAGGACTTCCGGAGTTGTGCGCGAGGACGCCGGGGTCTGGTATGTGGCTCAGGGGCCACCCAGGTGATACAGGTGTACCCCAGGTGGTGCAGGGGTGCCGGGGTTGCACACTTGAACGCCGGGTTTTCGTACCACATGCAGAGGCCGCCCAGGTGTCGCAGGGGCTGCTGGGGTGGTGCGCGGGGATGCCGGGGTCTGGTACTTGGCACAGGGGCCACCCAGGAGGCGAAGGGGCTGCCGGGGTTGCGCACGTGGACGCCGGTGTCTCGTACATGGTGCAGGGGCCACCCAGGTGGCCCAGGGTCTGCTGCGGTTGCGCGCAGGCATGTCGGTGTCTGGTACTTGGCACAGAGTGCGCCCAGGTGGCGAGGGGCTGCTGGAGTGGTGCGCGGGAACACCGGGGTCTGGTACTAGGCCCAGGGGCTTCCCAGGAGGCGCAGGGTATACCGGGGTTGCACACGTGGATGCCAGGGTCTCGTACATGGTGCAGGGGCCGCCCAGGTGTCGCAGGGCCTGCTGGGGTGGCTCACGGTGACGCAGGGTTCTGGTACCAGGCGCAGGGTCCACTCAGATGACGCAGGGCCGCCCAGGTGTCTCAGGGCCTGCCGGGGTGGCTCGCGGTGATGCCGGATTATTGTGTCAAGCACAGGGGCCCTCCAGGGGGCTCAAGGACTTTCGGGTTGCACGCTGGGACGCCGGAGTCTGGTATCTGGCGCAGGGGCCGCCCAGGTGACACAGGGGCTGCTGCGGTCGCGCGCATGCATGCCAGGGTCTGGTACTTGGCACAGGGGGCGCCCAGGTGGCGAGGGGCTGCCGGAGTTGTTCGCAGGAACACCGGGGTCTGGTTCTAGGCGCAGGGGCCACCCTGGAGGAGCAGCGGCTGCCGGGGTTCGCACGTGGACGCCGGGGTCTTGTACATGGTGCAGGGGCTGCCCAGGTGTCGCTGGGCCTGTCGGGGTGGCTGGCAGTGACGCCAGGGTCTGGTACCTGGCGCAGGGGCGCCCAGGTGGTGCAGTGACTGCCGGGGTGTCACGCGGGTACCGCGGGGTCTCTTACCTGGCGAAGGGGCAGCCCAGGAGACGCAGGGGCCGCCCAGGTGTCGCAGGGCCTGGCAGGGTGGCTCTGGTGACACCGCGGTCTTGTACCTAGCAAAGGGGCATCCAAGTTGGCACAAGGACTTCGGGGTTCCGACTTGGACGCCGGTATCTGGTACCTGGCTCAGGGGTCGCCCAGGGAGCGCAGGGACTGCCGGGGAGTGCACGGTAACGCCGGTGTCTGTTACCTGGACCAGGGGCCGCCCAGGTGACGCAGGTGCAGCCCAGGTGGTGCAGGGGTGCCGGGGTTGCGCACTTGGATGCCGGGGTCTCATACCGGTTGCAGAGGCCGCCCTGGTGGCTCAGGGGCTGCAGGGGTGGCGCACGTGGACGCCGGAGTGTGGTACATGGCGCAGGGGCCACCCAGGAGGCAGAGTGACTGTTGGAGTTGTGCACGTGGATGCCGGGGTCTTGTACATGGTGCAGGGGCCGCCGAGGTGTCGCAGGGGCCGCCCAGGTGTCGCAGAGGCTGCCGGGGTTGGGCGCGGGGACGCCGGGGTGTGGTACCTAGCACAAGGGTCACGCATGTGGCTCAAGGACTTTCGGGGTTGTATGCAGGGACGATGGGGTGTGTTACATGGTGCAGGGGCCTCCCAGGTGGCGCAGGGGCTGCAGGGGTTGCGCGCGGTAACACCGGGGTCTTGTACCTGGCGCAGGGGCCGACCAGGGGACGCAGGGGATGCCCAGGTGGCACAGGGGTTGCCGGATTTGTGCGCGATGATGCCGGGGTCTGGTACCTGGCGCAGGGGCCGTCCAGGTGGCGCAGGAACTGCCAGGGTTGCACGCGGTGACGCCGGGGTCTGATACCTGGCGCAAGGGCTGCCCAGGTGGTGCAGGAGCCACCTTTGTGATGCAGGGGACGCCCAGGTGGTGCAGGGGCTGCTGCGGTGGCACGCAGGTATGCCGGGGTCTGGTACTTGGCACTGGGGTCACCCAGGAGGCGAGGGGATGCCGGGGTTGTGTACCTGGACGCCGGGGTCTGGCACCTGGCACAGGGGTCGCCCAGGTGTCGCTACACCTGCGCTACACCTGCACCAGGTACCTTACCCCGGTGTAACCGCCCGCAACCCCGGCAGGTTACACAACAACTGGGCGGCCCCTGCGCCAATTCCAGACCCCGGCATACCCGCGTGCAACCCCGAAATTCCTTGCGCCTCCTGGGGGGCCCCTGTGCTAGGTACCAGACCTCGGCATCACTTTGAGCCACCCCGGCAGGCCCTGCGACACCTGGGTGGCCCCTGTGTCACCTGGGCGGCCCCTGCACCAGGTACCAGACAACGGCGTCACCGCAAGCCTCCCTTGAAGGCCCCGTGTCACCTGGGCGGCCTCTGCCTCACATGGGCAGCCCCTGCGCCATCTGGGCGGCCCCTGAACCATCTACCAGACCGCGGCGTCCCTGCGCACAACCCTGGCAACCCCTGCACCCCCTGGACGTCCCCTGCATCAGAAGGGCGGCTCCTGTACCACCTGGGCTGCCTCTGCGCCATGTATCAGATCCCCCTGTCCCTGCGTGCAAACTCGAAAGTCCTTGAGCCACCTGGGGTGCCCCTGTGCTAGGTACCAGACCTCTGCATCACTGCGAAACTCACCGGCAGGCCCTGCGCCACCTGGGCGCCCCTGTGCCATATACCAGACTCCAGGGTTGCCTGCGTGTAACCCCAGCAGTCCCTGATACACTTGGGCGGCCTCTGCGCTAGGGGTCAGACCCCGGTGTCCCCGCGTGCTACTCCGGCAGGCTCTGCGCCACCTGGGTGGCCCCTGTGCCAGATACCAGACACCGTCGTCCCCGCGCGCCACCTTGGCAGTCGCTGCGCCACCTTGATACCCCCTTTGCCAGGTACCAGACCCTGGCGTCCTCGCGAGCAACCCTGGAAGTCCTTGTGCCACCTGCGGTTCCCTGCACTAGGTACCAGACCCCGGCGTCCTCGCGCACAACTATGGCAGTTCCTGCGCCACCTGCGAGACCCCTGCGCCAGGTACTTGACCCCGGCGAAACCGAGCGTAACCCCGGCAGGCTATGCGGCACCTGGGCGGCCCCTGCGCCAGATAACAGACCCCGGAGTACCAGCGTGCAAACCCGAAAGTCCTTGCACCTCCTGGGGAGCCCTTGTGCTAGGTACCAGACACCGGCATCACCGCGAGTCACCCCGGAAGGCCCTGCGACACCTGGGTGGCCCCTGCGTCACCTGGGCATCCCCTGTGCCAGGTACCAGACACCGGCGTAACTGCGAGCCTCCGTGGAAGGCCCTGCGACACCTTGGCGGCCCCTACAACAGGTACCAGAACCTGGCGTCCCCGCGCGCGACCCCAGAAGTCCCTGTGCAACCTAGGCGGCCTCTGCATCACATGAGCAGCCCCTGAGCAACCTGGGCAGCCCCAGCATCAGAAGGGCAGCTCATGCACCACCTGGACGGCCCCTGCGCCATGTATCAGGCCCCAGCAACACCGCATGCAACCCCGGCAGTTCCTGCGCCACCTGGGCAGCCCCGGCGCCACCTACCAGACCCTGGCATCATCGCGCACAATCCCAGCAGCCCCTGTGCCACCTGGGCAACCCCTGTGTCCCCTGGGCGGCCCCTGGGCCAGGTAAAGACCCCGGCGTCCACGTGCGCAACCCCGGCAACCCCTGTACCTCCTGGACGGCAATGCGCCATGTACCAGACCCCAGAGTCCCCGCGTGCCACCCCATAACTCTCTGTGACTCCTGGGCATTCACTGCATCATATGGGCGGCCCCTGCACCACCTGGGAGACTCCTGCGCCAAGTACCAGACCCCGGCGTCCAAGTGCGCAACCCCAGCACCCATGTGCCATCTGGGCTGCACCTGCGTCACCTGAGCGCCCCCTGTGCCAAGCACCAGACCCCGGCATGCCTGTTGCGCAACCGCAGCATCCCCTGTGCCACCTGGGCGGCCCCTGCATCACAAGGGCGGCCCCTGCACCACTTGGGCAGCCCCTGTGTCAGGTATCAGCCCCCGGCGTCCCCGCGTACAAACCCGGCAGTTCTTGCACCACCTGGTCGGCCTCTTGGCCAGATACCAGACCCCGGCGTCCCCGCGTGCAACACCGAAAGTCCTTGAGCCACCTGGGGGGCCCCTGTGCTAATTACCAGACCCCGACGTCACCGCGAGCCACCCCGGCAGGCCCTGCTCCACCTGGGCGGACCCTGCACCATGTACCAGACACCGGCGTCCCCGCGCACCACCCCAGAAGTCCCTGTGCCACCTAAGTGGCCTCTGCATCACATGGAGGCCCCTGCGCCGCCTGGGCGGCTCCTGCACCATGTAGCAGACCCCGGCGTCCACGTGCGCCACCCCAGCATCCCCTGAGCCACCTGGGCGGCCTCTGCACCCGGTACGAGACACGGGCGTCCACGTGCACAACCCCGGCACCCCTGCGCCACCTGGGCTGCACCTGTGTCACCTGGGCGGCCCCTGCGCCAGTTACCAGACGCCAGTGTTACCGCGTGCCACCCCGGCAGTTCCTGCGCTCCCTGGCGACCCTGAGCCAGGTGTCAGACCCCGGTGTCCACGTACGCAACCCCCGCAGCCCCTGCGCTCCTTGGGCGACCCCGGCGCCAGGTACCAGACCCCAGCGTCCTCGCATGCATCCCCGGAAATCCTTGTGCCACCTGGGGTCCCCTGCGCTAGGTACCAGACCCCGGCATCCTCGCGCACAACAATGGAAGTTCCTGCGCCACCTGGGTGACCCCTGCGCCAGGTATCTGACCCCGGCGTACCCGCGCGCAACCCCAGCAGGCTATGGGACACCTGGGCGTTCCCTGCGCCAGATACCAGACCCCAGAGTCCTCGCGCGCAACCCGGGAAGTCCTTGCGCCACCTGGAGGACCCCAGCCCCAGGTACTTGACCCCGGCGTCCTCGCGCGCAACCCCAGCATTTAGTGCGCCACCTGGGCGACCCCTGAGCCAGGTACTTGACCCCGGCCTCCCCGCGCACAACCCCTGCATTTCGTGCGCCACCTGGGCGACCCCTGCGTCTGATACCTTAACCCGGAATCCTCACGCGCAACACTGGCAACCTCTGAGTCACCAGTTGGCCCCTGCACCATGTACCATACCACAGCGTCCCCGCTTGCAACCGCGAATGTCCGTGAGCTACCTGGGGGACCCCTGTGTTAGGTATGAGACCCCGGCATCAACGCGCACAACCCCGGCAGCCTGTGCAACACCTGGGCAGCCCCTGCGACACCTGGGCGGCCCCTGCGCCATGTACGAGACCCTGGCATCCACGTGTGCAACCCAGGCAGCCCCTGCGACACCTGGTCTGAGCCTGCATCACCTGGGTGGCCCCTGTGCCATCTACAAGAACCCGGTGTTACCGCGGGCAACCCCAGCAGCCCCTGAGCCACCTTGGCGGCTTCTGCACACGGCACGAGACCCCGGCTTCCAAGTGCGCAACCCAGGCACCCTGCAACACCTGGGCGGCCCCTGCGGTAGGTACAGACCCCGGCATCATCACGCACAAACCCGGCAGCCCTTTGCCACCTGGGCGTCCCCTGCGTCCCCTGGGCGGCCCCTGCAACAGGTTCAAGACCCCGGTGTTACCCCGTGCAACCCTGGCAACCCCTGTGCTCGTTGGGCGACGCCTGCGCCAGTTACCAGACCCCGGCGTCCTCGCACGCAACCCCAGCTGGCACTGCACCATTTGGGGTCCCCTGCGCCAGGTACCTGACCCCGACATCCCCACGCGCAACCCCTGCAGCCCCTGCACCACCTGGGTGGCCCCTGCACCATATACCAAACCCCAGCGTCCCCACATGCAACCCTGAAAGTCCTTGAGCCACATGCCTGGCCCCTGTGCTGGGTACCAGTCCCTGGCATCACCGCGCACAACCCTGGCAACCTCTGTGTAGGGAGCCATTTCTTTGTATTCAGGCTCATAGATGCAAATACAGCCTTGAGAGGTATAAGTTTTACCAAACAGGACGATTAAGCCTTGTTGTTAAGAGTGCTATACATTTCCATAGCCAACGGCTATCTGAGGAGAGACTTGATTGTTCTTCAATCCAGGTGACCTCACCCACCCAGGGGGCATGACTCCCAGATGCAGGCGGAGGAGGGAGGTGGTCTGAAGAGATCAGGTTAACAGAAAGGGGTGTTGACATTGTATGGTGGAGGGGACTTTGTATCTATTTCTTGTGCTCTGAAAGGATATATAAAAACTGGACTGAATAATGTCGAAGCTGCTGCAGTATGGAACTGAGAGCCCTCCGGAAAAATTATCTTTTGTCTCTCTCTCTCTTTATTTTTCTTAATCCTCACTCCCTGTTTCAGGAACCGTTCGAACCTTTCAGCTCTGCCGGCGGGTTCCGGCACCTCTGCGACACCTGGGCGGCCCCTGCGACATCTGGGCGGCCCCTGCGCAATGTAAGAGACACCGGTGTCCACGTGTGCAACCCCAGCAGCCCCTGCGCCTCCTGGACGGCTGCTGTGCCAAGAACCAGACCCTGGCGTCCCCGCACGCCATCCCAGAAGTCCCTGTGCCACCTGGGTGGCCTCTGCATCACATGGGCGGCCTCTGTGCCACCTGGGCGGCTCCTGCACCATGTACCAGACCCCGTCGTACATGCGTGCCACTCCAGAAGCCCTGAGCCACCTGGGCGGCCTCTGCACCCGGTATGAGACCCCAGCGTCCAAGTGCGCGCAACCCGGGCCCCCCTGAGCCACCTGGGCTGCACCTGCGTCACCTGTGCGGACTCTGCACCAGGGACCAGAACCCGGCATCCCCGCGTGCAAACCCGGCATCCCCAGTGCCACCTGGGTGTCCCCTGCGTCCCCTGGGCGGCCCCTGCACCAGGTACAAGACCTCGGTTTTACCGCGCGCAGCACCGGCAGCCCCTGCGCTCCATGGGCAACCCCTGCGCCAGGTACCAGACCCGGCGTCCCCGCGCGCAACCCCGGCAGCCCCTGCCATCTGGGCTGCCCCTTCGCCAGGTACCAGACCGCGCCGTTCCCGCGCGCCACCCCAGCAGTCACTGCGCCACCTGGGCGGTCCCTGCGCCAGGTACCAGACCCCGGCGTCCTCGGGCGCAACCCCGGAAGTCCTTGCGCCACCTGGGGGCCCTCTGCGCTTGGTACCAGACCCTGGCGTCCTCGCGCACAACCATGGCAGTTCCTGCGCCACCTGGGCGACCCCTGGGCCAGGTACCTGACCCCTGGTTCACCACGTGGAACCTCAAAAGTCTTTGAGCCACTTGGGGGGCCCTGTGCTAGGTACCAGTCCCCGGCTTCACCATGAAACACCCCGGCAAGGCCCTGTGTCACCTGGGCGGACCCTGCGCCAGTACCATACCTCGGTGTCCATGCATGCAACTCCGGCAGTCCCTACGCCACCTGGGCGGCCTCTGCAGTAGGGGTCAGTATCCGGTGTCCCCGCGTGCTACCTCAGCAGTCCCTGCTCCACCTTGGCGGGCCATGCACCAGGTACCAGACCCCGGCAATCCCGCGCGCAAACCCGGCACCCCCTGTGCCACCTAGGCATCCCCTGGGTCCCCTGGGCGGCCCTTGCGACAGATACAAGACCCCGGTGTTACCACGCGCAACCCCTGCAGCCCTTGCGCCACTTGGGCGGGCCCTGCACCATGTACCACACCCCATCGTCCCCGCGTGCAACCCTGAAAGTCCTTGAGCCCCATGCGTGGCCCCTGTGCTAGGTACCACATCCCGGCGTGACCGCGCACAACCCCGTCAGCCATTGCGACACCTGGGCGGTATCTGCGACACCTGCAACCCCTCAGCCCCTGCCATCTGGGCTGCCCCTTTGCCAGGTACCAGACCCCGCCGTCCCTGAGCGCCACTCCAGCAGTCACTGCGCCACCTGGGCGGTCCCTGCACCAGATACGAGACCCCGGCGTCCTCGCGCGCAGCCCCGGAAGTCCTTGCGCCCCCTGGGGGTACCCTGCACTAGTTACCAGACCACGACGTCCTCGCGCACAACCATGGCAGTTTCTGCGTCACCTGGGCGACCCCTGTGCCAGGTACCTGACCCCTGCGTCCTTGCGCGCAACCCCGGCAGTTCCTTCGCCACCTGGGCGACCCTGCACCATGTACCACACCCCTGCGCCCCGCGTGCAATCCAAAAGTTCCTGAGCCACCTTGAGAGCCCCTGTGCTAGGTACCACACTCCGGCGTCACTGCGAGCCACCCGGCAGGCCCTGTGCCACCTGTGCGGCCCCTGGGCGAGGGGTCAGACCCCGGTGTCCCCGCGTGCCACCCCAGCAGTCCCTGCGCCACCTTGGCGTCCCCTGCGTACCCTGGGCGGTCCCTGCATCAGTTACAAGACCCCGGTGTTACCGCGCTCAACCCCGGCAGCCCCTGCGCTACTTGGGCGACCGCTGCGCCAGGTACCAGACCCCAGCGTTCCCGCGCGCAACCCCGATAGCCTCTGCGCCACCTGGCGGCACCTGCGTCACCTGGACGGCCCCTGCACAAGGTACCAGACCCCGGCGTCACCGCGAGCCACCCTGGAAGGCCCTGCGACACCTTGGCGGCCCCCGACCATGTTCAAGACCCCAGCATCCATGTGCACAACTCCTGGACTGCCCCTGCACAAGGTATCAGACCCCGGCGTCCTCGCGCTCAATCCCGGCACTTCCAGCGCCACCTGTACGACCCCTGCGCCAGGTACCTGACTCCGGCGTCCAAGCGTACAACCCCAGCGTGAGGACGCCGGGGTCTGGTACCTAGCGCAGGGGACGCCAGGTGGCACAAGAACTTCTGGAATTGCGTGCGACGACGCCGGGGTCTGGTACTTGGCGTAGGGGCCGCCCAGGTGATGCAGGTGCAGCCCAGGAGGTGCGGGGGTGCCGGGGTTGCGCACTTGGACGTCAGGGTCTCATACCGGGTGCAGAGGCCGCCCAGGTGGGTCAGGGGCTGATGGGGTGGCGCGTGGATGCCGGGGTCTAGCGCAGGGGGCGCCCAGGTGACAGGGGCTGCGGGGTGTTTTGTGGTGACACCGGGGTTTGGTACCTAAAACAGGGGGCCCCCCAGGGGGCTAAAGGACTTTCGGGATTGCACGCGGGGACGCCGGGGTCTGGTACATGGTTCAGGGGCCGCCCAGTGGCGCAAGGGCCGCCCAGGTGTTGCAGAGGCTGCCGGGGTTGCGCTCGGTGACACAGGGGTCTGGTACCTAGCACCTGGGTGGCCTCTGTGTCACCTGGGCGGCCCCTGCGACACCTGGGCAGCCCCTGCGAAACCTGGGCGGCCCCCGCACCATATACGAGACCCCGGCGTCCAGGTGCGCAACCCCGGAAGTCCTTGCACCACCTGGGGTCTCCTGTGCTAGGTAACAGACCCCAGCATCCTTGCGCACAACATTGGCAGTTCCTGCGCCACCTGGGCGACCCCTGAACCGGGTACCTGACCCCGGCATCCCAGCGCGCAACCCCAGCAGGCTATGCGACACCTGGGCAGCCCACTGTGCCAGATACCAGACCCCGGCGTCCCCGTGTGAAACCCCGAAAGTCCTTGAGCCAACTGGTTGGCTCCTGTGCTAGGTACCAGACCCCGGCTTCCCCGCACGCAACCCCGGTAGCCTCTGCGACACCTGGGATGCAGCACAGGTGGCGCAGGGGGGCTGGGGTTGCTCACTTGGATGCCGGGGTCTCGTACCGGGTGCAGAGGCCGCCCAGGTGGCTCAGGGCATCTGGAGTGGCGTGCGTGGACGCCGGGGTGTGGTATATGGTGCAGGAGCCGACCAGGTGGCGCAGGGGCTGCAGGGGTTGCGCACGAGGACGCCGGGGTCTCATACATGGCGCAGGGTTCTCCCAGGTGGCTCAAGGACTTTCAGGGTTGCACGCGGGAACGCCGGGGTCTGGTGTGTGGTGCAGGGGCCGACCAGGTGGCGCAGGAACTGCCGGGGTTTCACGCGGTGATGCCTGGGTCTGTTACATGGCACAGGGGGCGCTCAGGTGGCGAGGGGCTGCCGGGGATGCGTACGTGGATGTAGGGGTCTGGTACCTGGCACAGGGGTCCCCCAGGTGGCACAAGGACTTCTGCACTTGCACGCGGGGACGGTGTGGTCTGGTACCTGGCAAAGAGGCAGCCCAGTTGGCAGGGGCTGCCGGGGTTGCGCGCAGGGACGCTGGGATCTGGTACCTGGCGCAGGCATCGCCCAGGGAGCCCATGGGCTGCCAGGGTTGCGCGCGGTAACACCGGGGTCTTGTACCTGGCGCAGAGACCGCCCAGGGGACGCAGGGGACGCCCAGGCGGCACAGGGGCTGCCGGGTTTGCGCGCGATAATGACGGGGTCTGTTGCCTGGCGCAGTGGCCTCCCAGGTGGTGCAGGAAGTGCCAGGGTTGCACGTGGTGATGCCAGGGTCTGATACCTGGTGCAGGGGCCGCCCAGGTGGCGCAGAGGCTGCTGCCCTTACACGCAGGTATGCTGGGCTCTGGTATATGGCACCGGGGGCGCCCAGGTGGCGAGGGGCTGCTGGGGTTGCGTACCTGGACCCTGGGGTCTGGTACCTGACTCAGGGGTCGCCCAGGGAGCGCAGGGACTTCCAGGTTGGTGCGTGGTAACGCCGGCATCTGGTAATTGTCCCAGGTGCCGCCCAGGTGACGCAGGTGCAGCCCAGGTGGCGCAGGTGTGCCGGGGTTACCCACTTGCACGCCAGGGTCTTGTACCGTGTTCAGAGTCCACCAAGGTGGCTCACGAGCTCCTGGGGTGGCGCGCAAGGATGCCGGGGTCTGGTACCTAGCGCAGGGGCACACCAGGTGTCGCAGGGCCTGCCGGGGTGGCTTGTGGTTACGCAGGGGTCTAGTACCTCGCACAGGAGCCCCCCAGGTGGCTCAAAGACTTTCGGGGTTGCACAAGGGGACGCTGGGGTCTGGTATCTGGTGCAGGGGCCACCCAGGTGTCGCATAGCCTGCCGGGGTTGCTTGCGGGGACGCCAGGGTTTGGTACCTGACACAGGCATGCCCAAGGGGCGCAGGGGCTGCTGGGTTTGCACGCGGTAACACCGGGGTCTTGTACCTGGTGCAGAGTACACTCAGGGGAAGCAGGTCCGCCCAGGTGGCACAGGGGCTGCCGGGTTTGGCGCGATGATGTCGGGGTCTGGTACCCGACGCAGGCGACGCCCAGATGGCGCAAGGACTTCCGGGGTTGCGCGCGAGGATGCCGGGGTCTGGTGCCTGGCGCAGGGGCGGCCCAGGTGACACAGGTGCAGCCCAGGAGGCGCAGGGGGGGCAGGGTGGCGCACTTGGATGCCAGGGTCTCGTACTGGGTGCAGAGGCCGCCCAGGTGGCTCAGGGCCTCTGGAGTGGCGTGCGTGGACGCCGGTGTCTGGTATATGGTGCAGGAGCTGACCAGGTGGCGCAGCGGCTGCAGGGCTTGTGCGCGGGGACGCCAGGGTCAGGTACCTGGCGCAGGGGACCCCAGGGTGTGCAGTGACAGCCTGGGTTGCGTGCGAGGACGCCGGGGTCTTGTACCTGGCACAGGTGTCGCCCAGGTGGCACAGTAACTGATGCGGTTTCACGCGGTGATGCTGGGGTCTGATACATGGCCCAGGGGCCGCCCAGGTGGTGCAGGGGCTGCCCATGTAACGCGGGGGCCGCCCAGGTGGCACAGGGGCTGCTGCGGATGCTCTCAGGCATACCGGGGTCTGGTACTTGGCACCAGGGGCGCCCAGGTTTCGAGGGGCTGCCGAGGTTGCGTACGTGGACGCTGGGTTTTGGCACCTGGCAGAGGGGTCTCCCAGGGAGCGCAGGGACTGCCAGGGTTTCGCGCATTGATGCCAGCATCTGGTACCTGGCCCAGGGGCCGCCCAGGTGACGCAGGGACTGCCGGGGTTGCACGCAGGGATGCAGGGGTCTGGTACCTGGTGCAGGGGTTGTCCAGGGAGTGCAGGAAATGCTGGGGTGGCGCGCGGGGATGCTGGTGTCTGGCATCTGGCACAGGGGCCACCCAGGTGGCACAGGGGTTGCCAGGGCTGCGCACGGTGACGCCGGGGTCTGGTACCTAGCACAGGGGACCCCCAGATGGCTGAAGGACTTTCGGGGTTGATGTGGGGACGCTGGGGTATGGTACATCATGCAGGGGTCGCCCAGGTGGCGCAGGAACTGCTGGCATTGCATGGGAGGACGCCGGGGTCAGGTACATGACGCAGGGGTCCCCAAGGTTGCGCAAGGACTCTGCGGTTGCACGCCGGGACGGCGGGGTCTGGTACCTGGTGAAGGGGCAGCCCAGTTGGCAGTGGCTGCCTGGGTTGCGCGCGGGGACGCCGGGGTCTGGTACCTGGCGCACGCATCGCCCAAGGAGCACAGGGGCTTCCGGGGTTGCGCGCGGTAACACTGGGGTCTTGTATGTGGTGCAGGGACCGCCCAGGGGACGCAGGGAACGCCCAGGTGACACAGAGGCTGCCGGGATTGCGCGCGATGATGCCGGTGTCTGTTACCTGGTGCAGGGGCCTCCCAGGTGGCGCTGGAACAGCATGGGTTGCAGGCCGTGACGCCAGGGTCTGATACCTGGCGCAGGGGCTGCCCAGGTGGTGCAGGAGCTGCCCTTCTGAGGCAGGGGCCGCCCAGGTTTCGAAGGGGCTGCCCAGGTGTTGCAGTCTTCCGGGGTTGCATGCGGTGACGCCGGGGTCTGGTACCTAGCACAGGGGAACCCCAGGTGTCTCAAGGACTTTTGGGTTGCACGCGGGGAGGCTGGGGTGTGGTACATGGTGCAGGGGTCGCCCAGGTGGCACAGGAACTGCCGGGGTTGCGCGCGAGGACGCCAGGTCAGATTCCTGGCACAGGTGTCCCCCAGGTGGCACAAGGACTTCCGGGGTTTCACACGGGGACGACGGGGTCTGGTATCTAGTGCAAGGGCACCCCAAGTGTCGCAGGGCCTGCCGTGGTGGCTCACGGTTATGCCGGGGTTTGGAACCTAGCACAGGAGCCCCCCAGGTGGCTCAAGGACTTTGGGGTTGCACACGGGGATGCCGGAGTCTGGAATCTGGCCCAGGGGCCGCCCAGGTGTTGCATTGCCTGCCGGGGTTGTGCACGGGGACGCCGGGTCTGATACCAGGCTCAGGGGTCGCCCAAGGAGCGCAGGGGCTGCCGGGGTTTCGAGCGGTAACACCGGGGTCTTGTACCTGGCGCAGCGGCCTTCCAGGGGACGCAGGGGACGCCCAGATGGCACAGGGGCTGCTGGGTGTGCGCGCGGGGATGCCGGGGTCTGGTACCTGGCACACGGGCTGCCCACGTGACTCAGGTGCAGGCCAGGAATTTCGGGGTTGCACGCGGCGACGCCTGGGTCTGGTATCTGGTGCAGGGCCGCCCAGGTGTCGCAGGGCCTGCTGGTGTTGCATGCAGGAACGCTGTGATCTGGCACCTGGCGCAGTGGTCACCCAGGGAGCGAAGGGACTGCCGGAGTGCCGTGCGGTAAATTTGGCGTCTGGTATTGGCACAGGGTCCACCAAGGTTGCGCAGGGCCTGCCAGGGTGGCGCGAGGAGACGCCGGGGTCTGGTACCTGGCGCAAGAGCCGCCCAGGTGTGCAGGTACCGCCCAGGAGGTGTAGGGATTGCCGGGGTTGCGCACGTGGACGCCGGGGTCTGGTATCTAGCACAGGGGCCCCCCAGGGGGCTCAAGGAATTTTCGGGTTGCACGCGGGGACGCTGGGGTCTGGTACATCGTTCAGGGGCCGCCCAGGTGTCACATAGCCTCCCAGGGTTGCACGCGGGGACGCCGGGTTCAGGTTGCACGCGGTAACACCAGGGTCTTGAACCTGGCGCAGGGACCGCCCAGGCGATGCAGGTGACCCCCAGGTGGCACATGGGCTTCTGGGTTTGCGCGCGATGATGCCGGGTCTGGTACCTGGCGCAGGGGCCGTCCAGGTGGCGTAGGAACTGCCGGGCTTGCACGCGGTGAGGTTGGGGTCTGATACCTGGTGCTGGGGCCGCCCAGGTGGTGTAGGGGCTGCCGGGGTTGCGCGGGGACTCCAGGGTCAGGTACCTGGCACCGGGGACGCCAAGGAAGCGCAGGGACTGCTGGGGTGGCATGCAGCGACACCGGGTCAGGTATCTGGTGCAGGAGCCGCCCTTCTGATGCAGGGGCTGCCCTGGTGGTGCAGGGGCTGCCACGGTTTTGCGCAGGTATGCTGGGGTCTGATACTTGGTACCAGGGGCGCCCAGGTGGCGAGCGGCTGCAGGGGTTGTGTACCTGGACCCCGGGGTCTGGCACCTGGCCCAGGGGTTGCCCAGGGAGCTAGGGACTGCCGGGGTGGCACGTGGTAACGCCGGTGTCTGGTAATGGCACAGGGACCGCCCAGGTGGTGCAGGGGTGCCGGGATTGCGCACTTGGACTCTGGGGTCTCGTACCAGTTGCAGAGGCCGCCAAGGTGGCTCAGGGGCTGCCCAGGTGGCTCAGGGTGGGCTGGGGTGGCGCGCAGGGATGCCAGGGTCTGGTACATGGCGCAGGGGCCACCCAGGAGGCGCAGAGGTGCCGGGGTTGCGCACGTGGATGCCGGGGTCTCGTATAATGTCAGGGGCCGCCCAGGTATCACAGGGGCCGCCCAGGTATCGCAGGGGCCGCCCAGGTGTCACAGTGGCTGCTGGGGTAGCGTGCGGTGATGCCAGGGTCTGGTACCTAGCACAGGGTCCCCCCAGGTGGCTCAAGGACTTTCTTGGTTACCCGCGGGGACGCTGAGGTGTGGTGCATTGTGCAGGGTTCGTCCAGGTGGCACAGTAACTGCCGGGTTTGCGCGCGAGGACGCCGGGGTCAGGTACCTGGCGCAGGGGTCCCCCAGGTGGCGCAAGGACTTCCGGGGTTGCACACGGGGACGCCGGGGTCTGGTACCTAGCGCAGGGGCACCCCAGGTGTCGCAGGGCCTGCCGGAGTTGCTCGCGGTTACGCAGGCATCTGGTACCTAGCACAGGAGGCTCCCAGGTGGCTCAAGGACTTTCGGGGTTGCACGCGGGGACGCTTGGGTCTGGTATCTGGTGCAGGGGGTGCCACGTTGTCGCATAGCCTGCCGGGGTTGCACGCGGGGACGGAGGGGTCTGGTACCTGGCTCAGGGGCCGCCCAGGTGACGCAGGTGCATCCCAGGTGGCGTAGAGACTTCTGGGATGGCGCACGGGGACGCCGGGGTCTATACTTGACGCAGGGGCCGCACAGAAGGCGCAGGGCTGCCGGGGTTGTGCACGTGGACGCCGGGGTCTCGTACATGGCCAAGGGGCCGCCCAGGGGTCGCAGGGGCCACCCAGGTGTCGCAGAGGCTGCCGGGGTTGCGCGCGGTGACGCCGGGGTCTGGTACCTAGCACAGGGGCCACGCATGTGGCTCAAGGAATTTCGGGGTTGCACCCGGGAAAGCTGGGGTGTGGTACATGGTGCAGGGTCCTCCTAGGTGGAGAAGGGGCTGCCGGGGTTGCGCGTGGGGGCGCCGGGATCAGGTACCTGGCACAGGGGACCCCAGGTGGTGCAGTCACCACCGGGGTTGCGCGCGAGGACGCTGGGGTCTTGTACCTGGTGCAGGCGTCGCCCAAGGACCGAAGAAGCTTCCGGTGTTGCGCGTGGTAACACTGGGGTTCAGGGACTGCTGTGGTAGCGCATGGTAACACCGGCGTCTGGTACCTGGCGCATGGGGCACCCAGGTGACACAGGGGCCGCCCAGGTGTCTCAGAGCCTGCCGCGGTTGCGCGCAGGGATGCCGGGGTCCCCCAAGAAGCGCAGGGGATGCCAGGGTTGCGAGCGGTAGCACCTGGGTCTTGTACTTGGCGCAGGGGCAGCCCAGAGGATTTAGCGGCCACCAAGGTGGTGAAGGGACTGCTGGGTAGGCACGCGGGGACACCGGTGTCTGACCCCTAGCGTAGAGGCCGCCCACGTGGCGCAGAGACTGCTGGGGTTGTGCGCGGGGACGCCGGGGTCTGGTATCTGGCACAGGGGACGCCCAGGGGGTGCAGGGGTTGCTGGGGTTGTGCGCAGGGACGCCGGATTCTGATACCTGGCGCATGGGCCGCCCAGGTGGTGCAAGGGCCACCCATGTGATGCAGGGGCCGCCCAGGTGGCGCAGGGGCTGCTGCGATTGCACGCAGGCATGCAGGGGTCTGGTACTTGGCACAGGGTTTGCCCAGGAGGTGAGGGGTGCCGGGGTTGTGTACGTGGACGCTGGGGTCTGGTACCTGGCGCAGGAGTTGCCCAGGGAGCACAGGGACTGCCGGGGTATGAGCGGTAACGCCGGGGTCTGGTACCTGGTGCAGGAACCGCCCAGGTGACGCAGGTGCAGCTCAGGTGGCACATGGGTGTCTGGGTTGCGTACTTGGACGCCGGGGTCTCATACCAGGTACAGAGGTCGCCCAGGTGGCTCAGTGGCTGCTGGGGTGGCGCGCGTGGACGCCGGGATCTAGCACATGGGCCGCCAGGTGGCAGGGGCTGCCGGGGTATTACGTGGTGATGCAGGGTCTATTAGGTAGCACAGGGGACCCCAGGGGGCTCATGTACTTTTGGGGTTGCAAGCGGGGACGCTGGGGTCTGGTACATGGTTCAGGGGCCGCGCAGGGGCTCAGGGGCTGCCGGGGTTTCGTGCGGTGACGCTGGGATCTCGTACATGGCGCAGAGGCCGGCCAGGTGTCGCAGGGGCTGCCCAGGTGTCGCAGAGGCTGCCGGGGTTGCGCGCGGTGATGCCGGGGTCTGGTACCTAGCACAGGGGACCCCTGGTGGGTCAAGGACTTTCGGAGTTGCACGCGGGGACGCTGGGGTGTAGTATATTGTGCAGGGGCCACCCAGGTGGCACAGTGGCTGCCGGGTTGCACACGGGGACGCCAGGGTCAGGTACCTGGCGCAGGGGTGTCCCAGGTGGCGCAGGAACTGCCGGGGTTGCGTGCGAGGACCTCGGAGTCAGGTACCTAACGCAGGGGTCTCCCAGGTGGCACAAGGACTTCCAGGGTGGCACTGGGGGATGCCGGGGATGGGTACTTAGCGCAGGGGCCCCCCAGGTGTCACAGGGCCTGCCGGGGTAGCTCGCGGTGACGCCGGGGTCTGGTACTTAGCCCCGGGGCCCCCCAGGTGGCTCAAGGACTTTCGAGGTTGCACGCGAGGATGCCGGGGTCTGGTATCTGACACAGGGGCCGCCCAGGTGTCGCATAGCCTGCTGGGGTTGCGTGCGGGGATGCTGGGGTCAGGTCCCTGGCGCAGGGGTCGCCGATGTGGCGCAGGAACTGCCATTGTTGTGCGTGAGGACGCCGGGGTCTGTTACCTTGCGCAGGGGACCCTAGCTGGTGCACGGACTTCCGGGGTTGCGCGCGAGGACGCCGGGGTTTGGGACCTGGCTCAGGGACCGCCCAGGTGGCGCAGGGCCTGCCGGCGTGGCTCACGGTGACGCCGGGGTCTTGTACTTTGCAAAGGGGCCCCCCAGGTGGCTCAAGGATTTTCGGGGTTGCACGCCGGGTTGCCGGGGTCTGGTATGTGGTGCAGGGGCCGCCCAGGAGTCGCATAGCCTGCTAGGCTTGCACGCGGGTACGCTGGGGTCAGGTCCCTGGTACAGGGGTCACCCAGGTGGCGCAGTGATAGCCGGGGTGGCGCGCAGGGATGGCGGTGTCTGGTACCTGGCGAAGGCACGCCCAGTAGGCAGGTGTTGCCGGGGTTGCGCACGTGGACGCCACCCCAGCAGTCTCTGCGCTCCTGGGCGACCGCTGCACCAGGTACCAGATGCTGGCATCCACATACTCAACCCCGGCAGCCCCTTGCCACCTGGTAACCCCCTGTGCCAAGTACCAGACACCGGCATGCCTGCGCGCACCGCAGCAGCCCCTGCAACACCTGGGCGGCCCCTGCATCACATGGGTGGCCCCTGCATGACCTGGGCTGCCCCTGCGCCAGGTATCAGACCTCGGTGTCACCGCGTGCAACCCCGGCAGTTCCTGCGCCACCTGGTCAGCCCCTGCGCCAGATACCAGACCCTGGCGTCCTCCCGCACAACAATGGCAGTTCCTTCGCCACCTGTGCGGCCCCTGCACCAGATACAAAACCCCGGTGTTACCGAGCACAACCCCGGCAGCCCCTGCGCTCCTTGGGCGATGCCTGCGCCAGGTACAAGACCCCGGCGTCCTTGCGGACAACCCCGGAAGTTCTTGCGCCACCTGGGGTGGCCTGCACTAGGTACCAGACTCCGGCGTCCTCGCGAACAACAATGGCAGTTCCTGCGCCACCTGCGCGACCCCTGAGCCAAGTACAACACCCAGGTGCTACCGCGTGAAACCCCTGCAGCCTCTGCGACACCTGGACAGCCCTGCGACACCTGGGCGGCCCCTGCGCCATGTACGAGACTCCAGCGTCCACGTGCGCATCCCCGGCAGCCCCTGCTCCTCCTGGGCGGCCCCTGCACCAAGTACCAGACCCCGGCGTCCCCGCGCGTCACCCCAGGAGCCCCTGAGCCACCTTGGCGGCCTCTGCACCCAGTACGAGACCCCGGGGTCCAAGTGCGCATACCCTGCGCCACCTGGGCTGCACCTGCATCACCTGGGAGGCACCTTGGCCAAGTACCAGATGCCGGCATTACCGCGCACCAACCCGGAAGTCCCTTTGCTCCCTGGGCGACCTCTGCGCCAGGTACCAGAACCCAGCCTCCAGGTATGCAACCCCAGCAGCCCCTTGCCACCTGGGCACCCCCGGTGCTATGTACCAGAGCCCGGCATACCTGCGTGCAAGCGCAGCAGCCCTTGCGCCACCTGGGCGACCCCTGCACCAGGTATCAGACCCCGGCGTCACCGCGTACAACCCTGGCAGTTTCTGCGCCACCCAGTACGAGACCCCGGGGTCCATGTGTGCAACACCGGCAACCCTGCGCCACCTGGGCTGCATCTGCATCACCTTGGCGGCCCCTGCGCCAAGTACTAGACGCCGGCGTTACTGCACGCCACCCCGGCAATCCCTGCGCTCCCTGGGCGTCTCCTGCACCAGATGCCAGACCCCGGCGCCCAGGTACACAACCCTGGCGGCCCCTTGCCACCTGGGCGCCCCTGGTGCCAAGTACCAGACCTCGGTATACTTGCGCGCAACCGCAGCAGCCTATGAGCCACCTGGGCGGCACCTGCATTAGACAAGTGGCTCCTGCACCACCTGGGTGGCCCCTATGCCAGGTATCAGACCCCGGCATCACAGCGTGCAACCCCAGCAGTTCCTGCACCACCCGGGTGGCCCCTGCGCCAGGCACCAGACCCCGGCATTATCGCGCACAAATACAGCAGCCCCTGTGCCACCTGGGTGTCCCTTGCATCCCCTGGGCGTCCCCTGCACCATGTAAAACACCCCGGTGTTACCGCGCGCAACGCCGGCAGCCCCTGTGCCACCTGGGCTGCACCTGTGTCACCTGCGTGGCCCCGCACCAGGTACCAGAAGCCAGCGTTACCGCGCAACACCCCGGCAGTCCCTGCGCCACCTGTGCGGCACCTGCGCCAGGTACCAGACCCCGGCGTCCTCGCGCACAACCCCGAAAGTCCTTGCGCCACCTGGGGTCCCTTGCACTAGGTACCAGACCCCGGCATCCTCTCGCACAACAATGACAGTTCCTGCACCACCTGGGCGACCCCTGCGCCAGGTACCTGACCCCGGAGTCCCCGCGCGCATCCACGGCAGGCTATGAGACACCTGTATGGCCCTTGAACCATGTACCAGTCCCCGGCATCCCCGCGTGCAACCCCGAAAGTCCTGGAGCCCCCTGGGGGGCCCCTGTGCTAGGTACCAGACCCCAGCGTCCACGTGGGCATCCCCGGCAGCCTCTGCACCTCCTGAGAGGCCCCTGCACCAAGTACCAGACCCAAGCGTCCCCGCGCGCCACCCCAGAATTCCCTGTGCCACCTGGGCGGCCACTGCATCACATGGGTGGCCCCTGCACCACCTGGGCAGCTTCTGCGCCAGATATCAGACCCCGGCGTCACCGCGAGCCACCCCGGCAGGCTCGACACCTGAGTAGACCCTGTGCTAGGGGTCAGACCCCGGTGTCCCCGCGTGCCACCCCAGCAGTCCCTGCGCCACCTAGGTGGCCACTGCGTTCCTTGGGCGGCCCCTGCGCCAGGTACCAGACCCCGGTGTCCCTGCGCGCAACCCCGGTAGCCTCTGCGCCACCAGGGCGGCCCCTGCTTCAGCTGGACGGTCCCTGCGCCAGGTACCAGAACCCAGCGTCACCGCGAGCCACCCTGGAAGGCCTTGTGACACCTTGGCGGCCCCTGCACCATGTATGAGACACTGACATCCACGTGCGCAACCCCTGATGCCCCTGCGCCTCCTGGGAGGCCCCTGCACCAGGTATCAGAACCTGGCGACCTCGCGCTCAACCCCAGCAGTTCCAGCACCACCTGGGCGACCCCTGCGCCAGGTACATGACTCCGGCGTCGCCGTGCGCAACCCCGACAGCCCTTGCGCTCCTTGGGCGACCCCGGCGTCCCCGCGTGCAACCCCGGCAGCCTCTGAGACACCGGGGCGGCCCCTGCGTCACCTGGGTGGCCCCTACACTAGGTTCCAGACACCGGCGTTACCACGCGCCACCCCGGCAGTCCCTGCGCTCCTGGGCGACCCCTGCGCCAGGTACCAGACCCGGCGTCCCGCGCGCAACCCCGGCAGCCCTTGCCAACTGAGCTCCCCTTCACCAGGTACCAGACCTCGCCATCCCCACGTGCCACCCCGACTGTCTCTGCGCCACCTGAGCGTCCCCAGCGCCAGGTACCAGACCCCGGCGTCCTCGCATGCAACCCAGGAAGTCCTTGTGCCACCTGGGGGCCCCTGCGCTAGGTACAAGTCCCCGGCGTCCTCACAAACAACAATGGCAGTTCCTGCGCCACCTGCGCGACCCCTGCGCCAGGTACCTGATCCTGGCATCCCTGCGCGCAATCCCGGCAGGCTATGCGACACCTCGGCGGCCTCTGCACCGGAAACCAGACCACGGCACCCTTCGTGCAACCCCGAAAGTCCTTGAGCCACCTGGGGGGCCCCTTTGCTAGGTACCAGACCCGAAGTCACAGCAAGCCACCCCGGCAGGACCTGGGAACCCTGGGTGTCCCCTGTGCTAGATACCAGAACCTGGTGTCCTCGCACGCAAACCTGGATGTCCTTGCGCCACCTGGGGTCCCCTGCGCTGGGTACCAGATACCGACATCCTCACGCACAACAATGGCAGTTCCTGTGCCACTTCGGCGACCCCTGCTCTAGGGACATGACCCTGGAGTCCCTGCTTATAACCCCGGCAGGCTAGGCGACACCTGTGCGGCCCCTGCGTCAGATACCAGACCCCTGCGTCCCCGCGTGCACCTCAAAAGTCCTTGAGCCACCTGGGGGGCCCCTGTACTAGGTACCAGACTCCAGCGTCACCGCGAGCCACCCTGGCAGGTCCTGTGACACCTGGGGTCCCCTACACTAAATACCAGTCCCCGGCGTCCCCGCGTCCATCAACAGAAGTCCTTGCACCACCTGAGGGACCCTGCGCCAGGTACCTGACCCCAGCATACTCGCCCACAACCCCGGCAGTTCCTGCACCACCTGGCCATCCCCAGTGCCAGGGACCGGACCCCGGCGTCCATGTACGCACCCCGGCAGCCCCTCGCCACCTGGGCAGCCTCTGCTTCACATGGGCGACCCC
>PVJS01020596.1:0-32419 GCA_004027185.1 Glis glis | reverse complement strand
TTGGGATTTTTTTTTTTTTTTTTTTTTTGGCGGTATCAGGGATTGAACCCAGGGGCGTTTTACCTCCGAGCTAAACCCCCGGCCCTATTTTCTATACTTTATTTTGAAACCGGGTCTCACGGAAGTTGCGGAGGGCCTCACTAAGTCGCTGAGGCTGGCCGCGAACCCAGATCCTCCGGTCTCCACCTCCCAAGTACTGGGATTGCAAGCGTGCGCCACCACGCCTGGCCTGTGTTGGGAATTTGTACTCTTCCAGTCATTTTGAAATATGTTATAGATTGTTTAACCAATAGTTACCCCATTGTGTTAAAGAAGAACCAAAAGAAATTCCTCTACTCTGTGATTTGGTGCCCCTTATTAAACTTCGTTCCATCCCTCCCTCCCCCTGCCCTTCCCAGTCTCTGGTGACCACTATTCCATTCCATTCTTCTACAAGATTGACTTATTAGTTTCCACAAATGAGTGAGAACATGAGGTTCTTACTTTCTTAATGGCCTCCGGTTCCATACATGGTGTTGAAAATGACAAGAATTTTATTCTTTTATGGACAAATAGTATATTCCATTGTTTAAATATACCACATTTACTTTATTCATCCACTGAAGGGATCTGGATTTACTATATTTTGGCTCTTGTGAATAGTGCTGTAATAAACATGGGCATGCAAGTATCTTTTTAGTATAATGATTTCATCTCCTTAGGATATATGCCCAGGGGTGGAATTGCTGGATTTTATGGTAGTTCTATTTTGGGGTTTTTAAGAAATCTCCATGTTGGTTTCTGTAATGGCCGTACTAATTTACATTCTGACCAACAATGTGTAAGAGTCCCTTTTGATGATAGCCATTCTGATGAGGGTGAGATGGACAGACATCTCACTGTGGTTTTGATTTGCATTTCTCTGATGATTAGTGAAATTGAGCAAAAAATAAGATATTTTAAGAGTAACAAAAAAGATGCCTTAAAAAAAGTAGAGTATAATATATCCTTTCAGATAATAACCAGAGAAATTAGGTGAAAAACCCAACCCTATCTTTGAACAATTTATAACTGACCTTTCAGTAATATATAGCCTTTTGAAATTATATTTCTTTTTATTTTAGTTACTGTATTCAGCATGTCTACTCTAATCAAGGTGACATGATTATTCATTCTTGTTTCTGTATTTACGTATTTGTCATTTCCTGACTTGAATGGCTTTTCTCCATCTGTGCCAGTTCTATTACTATTTCTTCTAATTCACTTCTAATACACTGTGATGAGGCTACTTTTCACTCTCCTTCTCTGTTCTTTGCTTAGTCAGTATTGGAGGAATTGCTGAATTTTTCTTAGAAAAGTGAATTTTTATAAAGTGAATCACACTTATCTATGTATCCAAGAGAGAAAAATCTACCTAACCATGGATGTCAGACATTCTACATTGCTTACAGTAGAATTCCTCTCTATTCAGTTTGCATGTCTTCTAACCTGTTGTATGATAACTGAGCTAGATGTCACATTAGTGATAAGCACTATTTTATTTTTTTGATACTGGGGATTGAACTCAGGGGCATTCTACATCTGAGCTACACCCCCAGCCCTGTTTTTTTTTTATTTTGAAACAGGGTCTCACTATGTTGCAGGGTCTTGCTAAGTTGCTGAGGCTGTCCTCGAACCTGCAGTCCTCCTCTATCACCCTCCCAAGTATTGGGATTACAGGTGGGTGCCACCACACCCAGCTGTTAGTTATAAGCATTATTGAAGATAATAATTAAGCTTTATTACCTCCCACTGGGCAGGCTGATTTGCTGGTCCCTTATCCTAGACCTGTGAGATTAGTGGTTCTCAAGGTGGTCCCATACTAGTTCCAGTCATATTACCTGGGACTTTTTAAAAATGAAGATTATCAGATCTCATATAAGTCCTTCTAGGTCAGAGAGACTGTGATGAGGCCTAGCACCATGTTTGAATAAGCCTTCAAGGTGATTTTAATGTCCTTGAGTAAGACAGACCAAGAATAGCCTGAGGGCATTTATTTATTTGATAATCTATCTACCTATTTTCTTACAGTGATTTGAGTGCCATAGTCTAATCAGAAGATGAATTCAAAATAGAGAAGTGTCACTTAAATAGCTGTGTGGTCTCTCAAAGTATCAGTTAACTTAATTTTAAAAATTAGAGGTAGCTGGCCGTGGTGGCATACACCCATAATCCTAGATACTGGAGAGGCCAAGGCAGGAGGATGTTGACTTTGAGGCCAGCCAGGGCAACATAGCAAGACCCTGTCTCTAGGTAAAAAGTAAAAATTAGAGATAATCATAACATATTAGGATATTTTTATGAAATAAATATGAAACATAAAATTTTAACACCTGTGCAGATGTTAGTGGCAAGCTGCTGTTGTGTAGTGATTCTTGGGTTTGTCTCTTATTCATACTAGTGCCATTAGTGGCTCTTATTGATAGGTCAACTTAGTTGCTGAACCTGCTTCTCAATTGGGTTACAGCATGAGTTTCAGGAAAGTTAGATGAACTGGAATTAGGAGATATGGGTATTATGGTTAAGGCTTTATCAGTGCGCCATGTTTCTCTCTGCTTGGTTTCTTATTTGCACGTAAAGGTAGCAAACATTCCTGTGTGGTACTTTTTTTTTTTTTTTGGCGGTAGCGGGGATTGAACCCAGGGGCGTTCTACCTTCACCCTCGGCCCTATTTTTTATACTTTATTTTGAAACCGGGTCTCATGAAGTTGCGGAGGGCCTCACTAAGTAGAGAGAGAGAGAGAGACCGGGAGAGAGAGAGAGAGAGAGAGCTGAGGCTGGCCACGAACCCGGATCCTCCGGTCTCCGCCTCCCAAAGTACTGGGATTACAAGCGTGCGCCACCATGCCCGGCCCCTGTCTCATGAATGAGATAGTGTAGTGTTCTGACTCTGCTTGCTTGCTTGCTTTCTTCTTTTTCTTTCTTCCCTCCCTCCCTCCCCCCTTCCTTCCTTCCTTCCTTCTTTTTCTCTTTCTTTCTTTCTCTATTTATTTATTTCTAACCCACAGGCATTCAGCCTCCAAACTACACCTCCAGCTCTTTTTTTTTTTTCTTTTGAAACAGGGTCTTGATAAATTGCTGAGACAGGACTGGAACTTGCTATCCTCCTATCTCAGCCTCCCTCTGCTTTCATTCTTAGAGGGAAACAGTTAAAGCATGTGTCACAGATGCCTGGCATATAGGAGATACTTTCTGGCAGCTATTTGTTATTATGTTTAAAACTAGCCTTTTCTGTATTTTTTTCTTCTTTGCTTCTATCATTTGGTTTTGTGTTTGTTTGGTTTTGGGGTTTTTTTTTGTGTGTGTGTGGTACTGGGGATTGGACCCAGGGCATTCTACCTCTGAGCTACACCCCCAGCCCTATTTTGTATTCTTTATTTTGAAACAGGGTCTCACTAAGTTGTGGAGGGCCTCACTAAGTAGCTGAGGCTGGCCGCAAACCTGCGATCCTCCTGTCTCAGCCTCCCAAGTACTGGGATTGAAGTACTGTTTTATTTAAGTACAGACTCCTGATTCCCAAATTTCAGTGTCTTATACCAGATCCTTGGCATGTGGCCCATATTTGCATGGACCAGCTTTCTGAACACCTCGAGCAGTTTTATGCTGTGAAAGTCACAGTGTAAGAGTTGTCAGTTAAGAGGTCAGCTGGTCATTCACTGGAGTGGCAAAACCCTGTCAGATATGGCTTATTACCACTTTTCAGGTTGTAGCTTCTGCACATCATAGGTTCTGTAAGAATTGGTTGCTTTCAGAAACTGGTTCACAAATTGATTTATACTAGAATATCCATTTACATTCCGAAGTAGAATCACATGACATTTTCTTACTGAAAGAAATGTTCAAATTATAATCATCGTATTACTTCTTGCTCATGGATTTCTAGTGATGGGGGTTAATTTTTGAAATCTAGGTCATCAGATTATATTGTCTAGTCCGATGTACCCATCGCCACTGTAGCAATGTGTTTATCACATGGGCTGGACTTATTTTTTTACTATTAATAAGGCACAGAATGCTGGAAAATACAAAATATGTCTTCCTAAGTACAATTTTTTTAGGTTCTGAACTGACATTTGTTTTTCTTTAGATAATGTGTTTATGTGGGGTGTGGGGTGTTCAGATGATTTGTGTTAAACTTTTATAATCATAATTTTGTCGTGTTTCCTTGATATTTTACATTACTTCATTACTGATTACACTGAGTACCTTCTATAGAAATCTGATCTCATTTCACTGTATAAGGATCTGATTTCATTTCACTGTATAACGATATTTCTTTATTTCATCCACAAAGGGTATGTTTCTTGGGGGGGATTGAGGAAGGTTTCTGGCTGAGGCACCATGGTATACTAATAACATTATGGGCTTTTGGAGTTAGATGGCTTAAATCCAGCTCTACAACACGTAATTTATGTGATTTTTGAAGGAAACATCTGCCTTTGTTTCTTCATCTAGTAAATGGAGATAATGTAAACAGTATTTAACATAATGGTAAGAATTTCAAGAGACAATTTTATATGTAAATAGAGGTAGCTATAGAAAAGAATGCATGGCCAGTGCAGTCCAGTGTCATTCCTGTGTGTCATGGCTCTTTTCCACTGTCTTGGCTGGGCTTTGAATTTCATCTCCCTTTCTGGGTTTAACTGAAATTAACTGGGTTTATAGTGTTTGTATTTTCTAATTGTTCTGTTTCTCCCAAATCAAGTATGGTAGTCTTAGTAATAATTATGTACATAAGTGCTGACAGTCATTGTAAATATACTGAATTAATACAGAAAAATTAGTTTTAAAACCAATGTCACTTTTTATTATACTTGCATTTGTGTGTGTGTGTGTGTGTGTGTGTGTGGTACTGGGAATGGAATCCAGGGGCATTCTACCTCCAAGTTACACTCCCAGCCCCATTTTATTCTTTTATTTTGAAACAGGGCCTCACTAACTTGCTGAGGCTGGTTGCAGACCTGAGACCCTCCTGTCTCAGCCTCTCCAGTACTGGGATTACAAGCATGCACCACCATGCCCAGCTAGATTTGTGAATTGTAGCCTAGAAATATGAAATTGCTGATTTCAGAAATTGACCTTTATTTTGGTCTACTTAGGAAGGCGACATGCCAATTCATGAACTTCTCAGCCTCTATGGTTATGATAGTACTGTTCGACTACCTGAAGAAGATGAGGAGGAAGAAGAAGAAGAAGAAGAGGGTGAAGATGATGAAGATGCAGATAATGATGACAACAGTGGCTGTAGTGGGGAAAATAAAGTAAGGTTACATAAATATACAGTGGTTCCCCTTTTATCTGTGGAAGATAGATGTGCTAAGACCTCTAGTGAATGACTGAAACCACAAATAGGACCAGTCTCTAAATATGATGTATAAATTAGGTACAGTAAGAGATTAAATTAAAAATTAAGATACTATTGAAATATATAATTGGAAATCCCTGTAATTTACCCCTGAGAGGTAACAGTTTGGTCTGTGTCATTCCAGATTTCTTTGATTGCTTTTCCTAAATAGTTTACACAAAGTTTTTTTTAAAATGTTACTGCTTTTCTTTTCTTTTTTCTTTTTTTTTTTTGGCGGTACTGGGGATTGAACCCAGGAGCATTCTATCTATGAGCTACACCCCCAGCCCTAATTTTTTATTCTTTATTTTGAAACAGGGTCTCACTAAGTTGCAGAGGGCCTCACTAAGTAGCTGAGGCTAGCCGTGAACCCGGATCCTCTGGTCTCAGCCTCCCAAGTACTGGGATTACAAGCATGTGGCACCACGCCCGGCTTGTTATTGCTTTTAAATAATAAAGGGTAATTAGCAGTTCTGTACTCATTTTTCTTTTATTTCTGTACTCTTTACTCAATTTCCCCTTATAACATCTTAGGTAACCATAGTATCTTTATCCAAACTTAAGTAGTCACCAGTACAGTATTATTAACTAATTACCAACTGAATTTCACTATTTTTCCACTAAGTTTTTTTGTGGGGGTCCTTATCCCAACAGCCAACCCAGAGCACCATGTTGAGTTTAGTGTATTTTAGTCTACTAGATTTATTTATTTATTTATTTATTTATTTATTTATTTATTTTTGCAGTACTGGAGATTGAATCCAGAGGTATTCTAACACTGAACTATATCCCAGCCCTTTTTTCTCTGTTTCTTTTGTTTTTGTTGGTTGTGTGTGGGGGGGTATACTGGGAATTTAACGCAGAGACATTCTACCTTTTGAGCTATCCCCCCAGCACTATTTTATTTTATTTTTTTATTTTGAAACAGCGTCTTGCTAAATTGCTGAGGTTGGGCACAAACCTGCCATCCTTGTGTCTCGGCCTCCCAAGTGCTGAGATTACAAGCATGCTCCCCCATGCCCAGCTTATTTTTTATTTTGAAACAGTCTTGCTAAATTACCATGCACTGGCCATTCTGTCTTAACTGTGATCATCCAAGTACTGGGATTACAGATATGTGCCACCATGCTTGGCTCTTCTAGTTATATTTAGAACAAAATTTGAACACTGCTTAAATAAATTTAACTTATTATTCCATAGGAAGAGAATATAAAAGATTCATCAGGTCAGGAGGATGAAACTCAGTCTTCCAATGATGATCCATCACAATCTGTTGCTTCTCAAGATGCCCAGGAAATAATCCGCCCACGTCGATGTAAATATTTTGATACAAGTATGTGGTATTGTTGCTATAGTTAGAATATAATTTTTACTATTTTATATATTAAAATTCTAATGTATTTTTTCATTATTCTGTTTGAATTCATTTATTCTGAAATTTCATTCAAAAGTAAATGGGATTTGTTATAGGTTATTAGTTTAGCAATACCATGGCCCTTTTGTTAGTGAATATACTACAGTAACTTTGTATCATGCATTATCTGACTTTGTGAGTATTCCTTTTATTTCTTGTACTCTTTCTCTTCATTTTCATTTGCTAGCTTTCTTTGTCTCTTAGATTTTTTAAGGTACTGTCAGGAACAACTGGGATACATTCTGAGAAATGTCCTTTTGAACATGGTGTGTGCCATTTTAGATTTGAGAAGATGCTGACAATCTAATTGTTTTCGTATTTCCCATCCCAAATGTAAACAAACAAAAGCTTGCCTGATTTGAGTAAAATGGAGGCAGGGGAGAATTGAGTTCTTACAAGCATAACCCTCTTTGCAGTCCCCTAAAGTGGTGCTACAAAATTCCCAGTCTTCTAAGGTACACTGTTTGGATACCATTGTTTTGTCCAGACTCTCAATTTTATAAGTGAAAAAAATTGATATATAACTTATTCTGTCACCAGGCTGTTGGTAACAGAATGAGTATCAGAAACAGATTATTTTGACTTTAAATCAGTTTTCCTGGCACATATATAGGAAGTCATTTTCTGAGATTACAGTTGTCCTAGAAGGTTTGTTTTTTGTTTATTATTTGTTGTTAATTGATTTATTCCTTTTTTAGTGATAGGGTATTATTTGATTAAAAATATCATGGCCTAACTCAGATGCCTTTTAGCACATCTAAATATTTGATGGCAGATGCAAAAATAATAAACACCTACATAGATGTGAGTAGAATAAGCAAATTGTTCTATAGTATTATTATCTTATTTATTCTAGATAGTGAGATAGAAGAAGAATCTGAAGAAGATGAAGATTATATTCCATCAGAAGATTGGAAAAAGGTAGTTAGAACCATATATTTTCAAAACTTAGACAAATTAATGTAAAAAAGCCAAGTGTAACTGTTCTTTTACTAATCATGTATATTGATAAAGTTGATGTAAGTTTTTTTGTCACACATAAACATTTGATAAATGCTCAAATTCCCCCTTAATACTGCCAGGTGAGAGAGACATTTATCTTTTTATAAAATAGAATGACAGTATGGAAAGAGTTGGATTATGATGAGCAAGTCAGTACTCAAACCAATATTAGAAAACTAAATTTCTGTAACAAATATCATGTGTCTTTACTGGGGATTCAAACCAGGGGCATTCTACCTCAGAGCTACACCCCCAGCCCTTTTTATTTTTTGTTTTGAAACAGGGTCTCACTAGGTTGCTGAGGCTGGTCTCAAACCTGCAATCCTCCTGTCTCAGCCTCCCAAGTACTGAGGTTACAGGCCTGTACTGCCATGCCTAGCCCATGTGTCTTTTTTAATATATAGATAGTTCAGAAAACAATTGTGGAGGTTTTGATATCTATTAAATAAATTTTGATAGTTTAGATTGCAAGTTTCCTATTCCATGTTACCTTATAAAGGGAAAACTCTCAGAATAATTGAAATTATTGTTGATACTTATAACTGATAAGTCTATTGTGTAAAGAGATAGATTTTGCTTTCTCTATAACCATATACAAGTAAGTTAATTTCTAAAATGAATCTAAAGACATTAGTTTTTACTTACAAAATTATACAGCATCTTAAAATTGATCAGACAGTTAAACTGAAAGTTTTAAGTTGTTGCAAAGGAGCTGACCTCTTAGGAAAATCTATTGAAATATTATGTAGATTTGGTTAAAATTGTTTTTAAAGAAGAGGTAGTATTCTTGAGAGAGAATCTCCAGATATATCCTCTTTAAGAAAAAAAATTCATTGAGGTTTTTTTTGTTGTTCTTTATCTTCCTGGGTCTGATTCTAAATTTAGTGCACAAACAAGTGCTTTCAAAGCAAAATAGCCTGAACATCAGATTGAGTGGACAGTTTGTCCACTCAGTTTTTAAGTCATGATTTTTAAATTATTTAATTAGTTAATACTTCTGATTTTCTCCATGTTTTTGTTTAGGTTTTATTTTGTTTTGTTTTAGATGGTTTAAAGTTGTCTGATTTAGGATGCATAGGGCAAACATTTTTTTAAAAAGGTACTGATCCCTTTGTTTATTAAAATAAAGGAAAATCTCATATTTAGAGTTTCTATTAGGAAGAATGAAATATTAGGCTGTACTTGGATTATGCCATCTAAGGATTCTAAGCTTCAACCAAAATTGATCTAATTACAGATTTCCAAAGGTACGTTTCTCACAGACATGCATTGTGTCTTCTAGCAAAGGTATGGAGGCCAGATAACGTTTAATAAGTAGTGACTGGAGTCTAAATTGTTGGAAGCATGGTTGTCTATGCTATATTCAGAAAGTGACTGAAAACCCATTGTTTTCATAGCTACTAATAAGTGAAGGTCCCTCTTCTCCACAAGCTTATTTTTTTGCTTTAGGAATGAAGGGACATCTCTTAGAAGACTTTATATAACATAAGGGCATTCATTATTAAGTATTAAATTGAATGAAACAAAAAAAATGTAAATGTTAGAGACATAACTGGGCTAGAATGGTAAAGGACAATTACTAGTGTGCCATATGTTTTAATTAATTTGAGTGAGGGAAACTGAAGACAAAGTATAAGGGATCACAAAAATGACTATTGATGTCATAACTTACTGGGCATGTATTCTTCAATGCAGTTTTTATCAGATTCCTACACCATGTAGAAATTAAAATGAAAAAGTGAGAACCCTTGAGAGTCCTGTTGAATTTCTATTTTCTACCACAAATTCAAATTTATATATCTTTTTCTTCAGTGTTCATTAAACGTTTTGCATTTAGGGCATCCAACAGAATGTATTTGATTAATGGTCAGTATTTTTTTTCTTAATGAAGAACAAAAGCTTAGAGGAGGGAGAATATGAGAGGGCAGTATTAGTTTCTTCCTCAGGAAAAAAATTATATAATAAAGCAGACTGCAGTAAATCTATATTATTTTCTTTCAGTATGATTTTGTTGTAGTAGGTAATTTCAGTATTTAGAGATTCATTTTTGAAGACTTGTATTTTTATAGAAACTAGAGTAAGGGAAACAGCAACTAATTGTGTGTTCCTCAGGATGTTAATTCTTTTGAAGTTTGTCCCCTCACATATAATTTGGGAATAACAATGTCAGTCTTAATGGGGCTTGGTAAAGATTAAATGAAAATTACATATAAGATACCTGGTACATAATGACCTTAAATGCTATTTCCCTTCTCTTTCATACACAGAACAATTTAGCAGGTGAAAAGAAGTATTCTGAACTCAATAGGAGATTGTATCTTCATACTAGTCCAGAAGTTCTCAGCCCTGGCTTTATGTTAGAATCACTTGGAGAGCTTTAAATACTGATTCCCAGGGCCTTTGTTCATATATGATTTAATTGGTGTGGAATGGATCCAAGCATTGATAATTTTAGAAGCGTCCAGTCAGGGTTGATAACTTGACTTTTCTTTGGTAGACATACGTGTGTAAAGTTAAAAGAGGCACAAGGAGTGACAATAAAGAACTCGTTTTATAGTGGAAGACATAAAGAAAATTCCTCTATAATTGTAGAGAAAATTTGTTGTATGGGTTATTTTTTAGAAAATAGATCATGAGGAAAGACTGGTTTTTCTTATACAGACACAAGAGTAACTTGTTACATAGAGCATGTCTTTGAAGTTATAATAGGTAAGATAAGATCCTAAAACATCAGTGGGGTAACAGGAGAGGAACTTTTCATATCCTAAAGAGTTAACTGAACTTCCTAGACCATGGTTTTGTGCCTTTCTTGCCCATGTCCTCATTTTGAAAATGCCAGTAAATTTGTTCTTGTCATTGAGCCACCAGACCATAGAGGTTCCATATAATCTTAGTCCCCATGCATTGTGAAATCTCATTAGTGGTGATTTTCAGTTGGATTTCTGAACAGCCAGTTTGACCTAGTCTGATTTGACTGTATAGATTTGATTACCAGATTTCCTATAATAAGATTGAATTCTGTTTTTTTTAGGGGGATACTTTTCCATTTTTTTTCTTGAAGCAGGCACTAACTTGTTTATCCATTTGGTTTGGAGTTTGATCCATTATATCCCTACTGAGTTTTTTACAAACCCTTTTTTTGGGGGGATTCTCCTTAACTTAAACTCTGCTTCTCAAACTTAAGAGAGAAAAAGATAGTCCTATTGCCAGAGTTTCTGATTCAGTAGGAATGGGGTGGTACCTGAACACTTGGCATTTCTAACAATTTCTCAGATGATGCTGATGTTGCTGATGTAAAGACCATATTTTAAGACCACTGTCTAAGGATAGATACTGAAAATACTTGAATTTGACCTTCTACTTTTCAGGAATTACCAGATTAACTGAATGACCAGAATTCACTATTATTTGTTTGTCTCCATATCATGAAGTAAAGTGTGTATTCACTGTCTACATTGCATCTCTCCCCATTATTGTTACTAATACTGTCATGTAATCATACCCAAGCTCTTACCTATTATTAACTCATTTACCCTCACAATACTCCTCTGAGGTAGTTAATTGGTTGTATCTGTATATTATGACAGAGAAACCAGGGATAGTTTACCCAAGAAGTTGGTTAAGCTAGAAGATGTATATAAAAAATCTGTTACTAGATCTTATTAATGTTTTATGTTATTTTTAAAATAGGAGATTATGGTGGGCTCCATGTTTCAAGCAGAGATTCCAGTTGGCATTTGTAGATACAAAGAAAATGAAAAAGGTGAGTTAGTAGTAAAGTTACATAGCTGAACTTATGCTGGTGAAGTGATGAACTAACTGCTGCTTTATAAGTAAAATATAAGAACATGACAGCCTACTAACTAACCTCATTGGTTTATGAGGAACTCTATATTGTAAGAACTGTTACTATTTTTTCAATTTTGTCCATATACATCAATGCTTTTTGTTTTTAACTGACTTAAAACATCCCAACTACTTATTTCTTTTAATTTTTTTCCATATTGTAAATGCTCTGAACTTGATCTTTTCTAACCTTTATAATTTAGTTTTTAAACACATGTTATTTTATGTCAGTAATCGATTGTTTAACTCTTTTTTTTCTTTCGGTACTGGGGATTGAACCCAGGGGCATTCTACCTCCAAGCTACACCCCCAGCCCTATTTTTTATTCTTTATTTTGAAACAGGGTCTCACTAAGTTGAGGAGGGCCTCACTAAGTAGCTGAGGCTGGCCTTGAACCTGTGGTCCTCCTGTCTCAACCTCCCAAATACTGGGATTACAAGCGTGCGCCACCACGCCCGGCCTCAGTAATAGATTTTAAAAACAAACTGTAAACAACTGATAATAAAAAGCTTATTTGCTTCTGAAACTTTTAATATTGCTAAAAAGAAATACTTTGATAATTGTTTTTAAAATGATTTGAGAACACAACTTGTATATTTAAATAAGCTCATGTGCAATGTGGTATCACTCACAGCTAGGCATCTTTTCTTCATTTCTTTTTAGTTTTCCACATTTCACCTTTATATACACAGCGGTCTTTGGAGTTGGGAACTCTTTTGTTTATTTTCTTTTTAGTATTCCCTCCCAAAACTTACTTTATAGTCTAAATATGTACACCTCTCAGGACAAGCAGTAGGTCAGAGGCAGTCAAGGAAGCACCATAGGCTGGTAAATTTTCATGACAAAAGTGGTTTAGCATATCACTTAACTGTTTAACATCCTGCAGGGTGATTTTAGAAAACAGTTATACATATTTTCAGGAAAAGATGTGATTTAGGAAGCTTTCTCATTTTGAGAATTTAAGCATGTTGAATTATATAAGAAAGATCAAACTAGACTTAGAAGAGTGACATTGCTTTGGTGGGTGGGGGGGTCACTGGTATGGGGCCTTTCCTCTATTTTAAAGTTCTAGAAATTGAGACTTTTGTCAAGATACCCAGAATTCATCTCCATTTATGGTATCCTATGTACATAAACCAAACTTGTGAAACCATTATGTAAACTATACTGTTAGAAATAAAGCTTGTCAAAAAGATAGTGCTAATTAGTCTGTTCTTACAGAAAAAAAGTTCACAGGATATTTTTCATCAGTTTGGTAAGCATAAACTTTCTAATAAAAGTGTCCCTCAAACCAAGATGTCCTGGTGTTTATTATAGGGATTACTTGATAGATGGATCAGAATTCTCCTCCTTTTCATTGATAGAAGAAAGCCTTCTTACCAGAGTATCCTGGAGGGACATTAACAGTTTTTTACACTGTATTATTCAGGGAATAACAAGAAGGAAAAGTCTGTACAAGTTCAGTACAGTGGCGCAGTTTTTTTTTCTGAATATTTTCAATCCACTATTGGCCGAATCCACAGAGGGAGAACCTACAAATACAGCGGGCCAACTATATTATAAGCCTTTGTTTATTCATCTTTGTATCCTTATTACTAACTAGTTGATTCTTGCCACATAGGCACTTAATTGGTGCCTGAGTTAATAATTGGGTGCAGAATTGTGTTAACAGTACTGATAATGGAATCAGTAAACCCAGATCAGTATCTAGGCATTTGGCCTTAGATGTATTACTGTCTTTTCTCCTCATCTATAAAATTACAATAACAGCTTTTATTTGTAGAGCTTTTTTTTATGTTTAAATGTGATATTTTCTGAATAACACTTAGCCTCATAGTGCTTGGCTCATAGTGCTTGGCACATAGTGCTCAGTAGGTGGTCTTAATAGTTAATTGATAATTTATCCATCATATTTAGATTTTATTAATCATTTCACAGAAAGCATCAGTTGAGATACCTTTTTGTTTGCAGGTGATAACTGCTTAGTTCATTTAGCTTAAGGAAATAGAATATATTGGGTTGCATTACTGGAAATCTGTGCCGATCTAGCTTCAAATATAACTGGATTCAGAGGTTCTTAGGATATCAACAGTTTCTCCCCTCTCCTCTTTGATTTATTGTCAGACAGGCTAAAATGGTTATTGGAAGCTCTTATTACACAGTTCTTATAGCATGAGAACCAGCAAAAATGAGGGTTTCTTTTTTTTTTCTTTGGCGGTACTGGGGGTTGAACCCAGGGGCGTACCCCGGGCCCTATTTTTTATCCTTTACTTTGTAACCAGATCTCGAGAAGTTGCGGAGGGCCTCACTACTCGTAGCTGAGGCTAGCTGCGAACCGGCATCCTCTGGTCTCTGCCTCCCAAGTACTGGGATTACAAGCATGCGCCACCACGCCCAGCTATACTTTATTTTGAAACCGGGTCTCACTAAGTTGCAGAGGGCCTCACTAAGTAGCTGAGGCTGGCTGCAAACCCGGATCCTCCAGTCTCCGCCTCCCAAGTACTGGGATTACATGCGTACGCCACTACGTCCGGCTAAAAATGAGGGTTTCTTTATCCCCTGGTGCTCCTGCAAAAGTCCTGGAGAGAAGGAACCCCTATTGTCTCGCCTTGAGTCATGTGTCTGGCCAGAAGAAATCACTGTAAGCAGAGATGAGTTAATACTCTGGCTTGCCCTTGTTGTGGCTCATTTATCTGTTCCTAGGTCTTCTGGGGGTAGTGTCGGCCCCATCTGGACCATAAGAGAAAGGGTTTAATTTCTAAAGAGATATTGGGCAAATGAAAAACATCCTACTTCATTAGGTGATTTTTTCAGCTCTGTGTGTGCTTTACTGTTTCTTAGCCCATGTGCTAAACTGTAAACACTGGTTTTGTGATAAGATGAGATAAACAATGCTGGTAAACAACCTACAATGCACAGGACAGCTCCCCACTACTAAGGATTATCTAGCAAAAAACGACAATGCCAAGATTAAAAACCCTGGACTAGAAAAATTGAGAATTTGATGAGCTATTATGGAAAAACGGGAAAGACAAGGGGACGGAACAATTAACCATATTCCTAGTCAGGTTTTCATACGAGCATGTCAAATTTTAGATGGCTAGAAAAAAGGAACATATAAAGTGTTTCTAATGAACAAGTTATTTTTTGTTCTTTTTTGTGCCTTGTTTGTTTGTTTTGTTTTTGAGATGGGGTCTCACTCTGTTATGTTGCCCAGGTCTCAAACTGTGGGCTCAAGTGATCATCCTGCCTCAGCCTCTCAAGCAGCTGGGATTATAGGATGTACTGCTGCACTCAGCTCTTATTTTTTTTTCCTTAGGTAACTTAATTGGGAAAATGAATAAATATAGTACTCTTAGATGGTACAGGTTGAGTATCCCTTATCCAAAATTCTTGGGACAGAAATGTTTCAGATTTCAGAGCATTTTGCATTTGGGGTTTCCTGATTTGAGATGTTCACTGGTTCATTTAACCGACGGATACGAAAAGGTATAACTTAAATGCCATATCAGTTAATCACAGTGTGACCTTTTAAAAATATGGTGATTTCTGCTATAAATCCCATTACACAATAGTGCCAACTATATAGATCAGCACTTTCATATCCTTAGCTATATTGATTAGATAGAATTTTTACTGCATGTTAAAAATGGAATAATACTTCTTTTAGTGATACTGTCAGTAATAAGTAGACATTTATTCATTGGGAATTAATTTCCCAGGTTGTAGAAGTTTGCTTATGGTTTTGTGCTAGTGATCTCTCTGTTTCCTACATCAATTTTTTTTCTTTCTCTGGTCATAATGCATAATCTCTTCTGTTTCTTGCAAGAAGTCCCTGCCACCTCCTGCACATTGGACTTTGTGAAATTATTTTGATTGCTCATTACATTATTTGAGAAGCTTGATTTGATTACTTTTGATTTTTCTAATTGTGTTTTGAATAATCAGATATCTAAAATGAGACTTGTCAGTGCCTTATGTGGTCCACAAACCAGCACTGACAGATTCATCTGTGTACTGTAAGAAATGCAGAATCTTGGGTCCTTTTCTTCATACCCACTGAGTCAGTCTTTGCTTCAGTCAGACCCCAGAAGGAGCACTTCCTCAGTTCACCTATGTTAATATACTAGTGAACTCTTAGTCATTTATAATCACACAAATTATGTTTTCCAGTAATGCCAGGTATATATATTTGTGGTTAACTTTTTTTTTTTTGCGGTACTGGGGATTGAATCCAGGGACATTCTACCTCCAAGCTACACCCCCAGCCCTATTTTTTATTCTTTTTTTTATTTTATTTTATTTTATTTTTTGCGGTACTGGGGATTGAACCCAGGGGCGTTCTACCTCCGCACTACACCCCCGGCCCTATTTTTTTATACTTTATTTTGAAACCGGGTCTCACGAAGTTGCGGAGGGCCTCACTAAGTACCTGAGGCTGGCCACAAACCCAGATCCTCCAGTCTCTGCCTCCCAAGTACTGGGATTACAAGCGTGCGCCACCACGCCCGGCCTCTATTTTTTTATTCTTTATTTTGAAACACGGTCTCACTAAGTTGTGGAGGGCCTCACTAAGTAGCTAAGGCTGGCCATGAACCCAGATCCTCTGGTCTCAGCCTCCCAAGTACTGGGATTACAAGCGTGCGCCACCACGCCTGGCTTGTGGTTAACTTTTAAAAGTTTTAACGTTTAAATTTGGAAATTGATTTAGGATGAAATAGTTTCAGAAGATTCCATTACATGCTAGTGATTGAGATCTTTCAAAATCTAGCATGATTTTGAAAGATCGTGTCATTTAATATAATTATGATAATTTTTTTCCTTTTTATTGCTACTGTAGGATTTCTATTCCCTTCATATTACATATATGGACATTATTTCTCCTTTGGCTTTTGGTGTGTTTATTATAATAGTGAAGTTCAGAATTTCTGATTCTTTTGATATTTTAATCATTCCATAACAGACATTTCATTAAAAGAACTGTGGCTTATTTTTATTTAGATCATAGTCAGATACTACATATTTTATTTAGAGTATAAAATTAATGGGAAACTAATTTGGTATGTGCCTTGAACCTGTAAAGGCAGTATGGCTTTATTCTCTGTAGAAATGCTAATTGTTCTCACCCGTGGTCATTATTGAGTATATTGTAACTGCATAAAATGAAGTGTATTATTTGGATGTTGATGAAAATAATCCACTAACATACTAGTGGTTAGCCTCAGTTCCTGGAGTCTGACTTGTGATTTGGCGCCATCTGGTGATAGTTGTCTACTTGGCTTCAGACCCTCTGTATTCTGTGCATACAGGGGACTTCTAGAATATTGACAGTGATTCCAGGAATATCTTCCTGGTAGTTTGTGTTTAATAGGCTTAAGTGGGGTGGTCTGGCTGGGACAACATTTGGGACTCGGGGACCCACTTTTCACCTTCCTCTTCCTGAGAAAGCCTTGTCTACCCCCAGAAGTCCGCTCCTTTTGGAGAACAGAGGCTGAGCAGAGAACAAAAATCAATAGCTTATATTCATATTCACTTATTGAGATTATTGTATTTACAATTTAAATTAAAATTATATCAGCAGGTTAGAAAACGAGTAACATTTCTTAGCCGGGCATGGTGGCGCACGCTTGTAATCCCAGTACTTTGGGAGGCGGAGACCAGAGGATCCGGGTTCGCGGCCAGCCTCAGCTCGCGCATGCTCTCTATCTCTCTGTCTCTGTCTCTCTCTCTCTCTCTCTCTCTCTCTCTCTCTCTCCATCTCTCTCTCCCTCTCCATCTCTCTCTCCCTCTCTACTTAGTGAGGCCCTCCGCAACGTGAGACCTGGTTTCAAAATAAAGTATAAAAAAATAGGGCCGGGGCGTAGCGCGGAGGTAGAACGCCCTTGCGTTCAATCCCCAGTACCGCAAAAAAAAGAAAAGAAAATGAGTAACATTTCTTAAGGAACATTTCTAGATAATGTCCTTTGAGCTGTACTTTAAAGAATATCTATTTTGGAAAATAGAAAAAGTAGAAGAAGGTTTTAAAGTATGTGTGGATGGAGGGGCGGGTGATTTATTGAAAAACTATATTGCTTGGTACATAGGTGGTACTTAATTACCTCTTAATTCCTTCTCATAATAAAAGGAGTAATTTTGTTTTTGTGGTACTGGGATTGAACCCAGGGGCGTTCTACCTCTGTGCCACACCCCAGCCCTATTTTTTATTTTTAAACAGGGTCTTGTTAAGTTGCTGAGGCTGTCCTCAAACCTGGGGTCTTCCTGTCTCAGCCTCCCAAGTACTGGGATTACAGGTGTGAGCCACCATGCCTGGCTATAAAAGGAACTTTAATACAGTTATTCATTCTGTCTCCATTTTTCCCAAGTTGGCTCCTTAAATGTTTGTCTTTTATCTTTAAAAGCAAACAAAAACATTAAAAACTTTCTTGAAGTCTACTTCCTCTCTAGGTACTGCCCTGTCTTCACCCTCACAACCAAACTTTTTTCAAGAGTTTTCTAAGCCTCATTTCCTTTCACTTTTCAAATTATAGCGAGATTTGGGTTTTAATTTTATGATTATAGAAACAATGATGAAACTTAATGCATTTAGACTTTAATGCTTTTTAAAAAGTTACTACTTTTGTTTTTATGAATATGATTTATATATATTATACTTTTATAGAAAAATAAGAGAGTAAAAAATTGTCCCATATCCCACTACCAAGAAATAAGCATTCTTTTCATTTGGTGAACATTCTTCTAGACATCATTTCAAAAATAATTATAGCTAACATCCATTGAACCTTAATATGTGCCAGAAATGTTTTAATGGTCTTTAAATCCTTGTACCATCACATCATTGAGTTATGGTTATCCCAAAGATGAGGCAGATAGAAAGGAAGTAATATGCCTAAGAGTATACAGATAGTGAGTAGTGGAGGTGGTGTTAGACCAAGACAGCTTAGAATTTGATAAGCTCAGAGTAAGTTAGACTGTATCTGAAGGGGCCATAAAGGAGTCCTTCCTTTCTGTGTAGATTTCCTCATTCACTTAGGCTATAAATACTGCCCAAGAAAAAAGTTAGGCAAGTAGTAGGACCACACTTACTAGTTTTCAGCATTTGGCTCTAAGTATGAGTTACTTGTTCAGTGATATATTTTAATACAAACTGTCAGTTTTTGGCAGCTTTTATTCACATATTGTTTTACTAATTTAGTATATGAAAATGATGATCAGCTCCTATGGGACCCCGAGTACTTACCAGAAGATAAAGTGATTGTATTTCTTAAGGATGCATCTAGAAGAACAGGTGACGAGAAAGGTGTAGAAGCAATTCCTGAAGGATCTCACATAAAAGACAACGAACAGGTTTGTGAATAAGAAACAGCTGTTAGAATTTTCCTCAAATAAATTAACCATACATGTTTATGTAAATGCTAATGCTGTCACTTTCAGTGTTACTCTGTCCACCAAAAATTTCTATTATGTTATTAACAGAGATTATAATCGGCATAAGATGCCCATTATTACTAGGCTTACTTCATTGGTATGATTTCAGCTCAAATAAACAAAAATCGTATTTTATTTTGCCTATATATGTGTTTTATTAGACTTTTAAAAATACCTTTAGCTATCCCTGATAATCTGTGGATATCATCAAGTTGGGATACTTATCTGAGATAGTGGTGTTTTGTACATGGTAAGACCTCAGTGCCTACCATGAACCTAATATAACAACCTTTTTTAACCTTTGTTATCATTGTCTTATCCTTTCTGATTTACTTGAAATTATAATAGGAATCTCAGCCACAAAGAAGGAATTGTGTATATAATTTCATTTATATATAAAATGAAATGCTATATTTTTTATTTCTAAATTTCTAAGATACTGTGACCATCAAGTTGAGAGTATTTACATACCTTACTTTGTACATACTTAGAGGAAGTTAAATATCAGGATTGAATTCATGTTTGTTTTCCCTTGGTGTTCTATATGTTACATTCATTATAATTATTTGTACTCTGGAAAGGATGCAAACACTGGGTTCTGGAAACACCTTAAATTCCTAAGAAATTATAGCATTGAACTGAACTGTTCATAGTCTGGGTCATACATGTAATTACGCCTTTTATTTTCCTAGGCTTTATATGAATTGGTTAAATGCAGTTTTGATACAGAGGAAGCATTGAGAAGATTAAGATTTAATGTAAAAGCAGCTAGAGGTAAGCATAAAGGTTACCTCTATTTGTTGAGTTTACCTGACTATATCCTAAACTTAATAATCCTGATCTTTCTGAATTTAATAAATATTTACAGAACACAAGTATTATCTAAGGAATTATGGGGAATAGGGTTAAAGTTGTCCCTTTCTTCTTCATAAATAAATAAAGACAGTTAAGTGAAAATGTGAAAGTTATAATGTCTTATAATTTCAAAGCATGTTTGTAAAGATTCTTGTATTTGATCTGGGTAATAGTGCAAGACTTAGCCAGGGGTTGTGGCCCACGCCTGTAATCCCAGTGCTTGGGAGGCTAAACCAGGAGGATCACAGGTTTGAGGCCAGTGCACAGTAACTTAGTAAGACCCTGTTTCAAAATATAAAAAGGACTAGGGGTGTAGCTCAGAGATAAAATGCCCCTGGATACAATCAGTCCCCAGTACCACAAAATAAGTATATTCAGTTGTATGACTCAGGTCTCTGAACTAAAGTAACTTGTCTGAGGCAAACATAATTCATAAATAATGAAGCTGTAACTAAAATCCTGGTTTTTCTTTTTTTCCTCTTGATCTGGCTCCCACCCCACTTCACTAAGAAGTGAAGTATAAGTTCAAGTATAAGTTTTGAGGGCATAACTATAAATAGAGTCCCTGCCCTCATGGTGCCTAGGAGGACTAGAGGGTGCTATTAAAACCTGTTGTAGTTTAACTTAACTTAGTTAAGAAGAAAGGATTTTAGGGTAAGCTTCCAGAGCAAAAGGATATTTTTTCTGGGATGTAAAAGAATTATGTAGGCAGAAGGGGATTGAGGTAGGAGGCAAAAGAGATACCATGCACAAAGTCTGAAGTAAGAAAGAACGAACTTAGAAATTTAAGGAAATGAAAGGTTTCTAAAACAGTTGGATCTTGAAGAATTAAGGAATAAGTGCTCTGAGTTGAAGCTGGAAAGGTACCAAATCATTTTATTTAATCAGGATTTTTTATCACTTTATCTTTTACAGTTGTATTAGGACTTAGATGTGTAAAGTACTTTACTCATTTTTTACCAGTTACATTTTTATTTGTAGTTTTGTTTTTTGCAACATTTTGAGTCAGTATTGCTTAACAACAACCACCACCCCTCTCATTTTTTTCAGAGGAATTATCTGTTTGGACAGAGGAAGAATGTAGAAATTTCGAACAAGGGCTGAAAGCCTATGGAAAAGATTTTCATTTGATTCAAGCTAATAAAGTAAGTAAGGATATACATTCTCCTTTAATTTAACCCATGTTGTTTATTATCTTAATTTGTTGTATTTTCTAGAGTTGAAGTTTTTACAATATTATGGTTTTTGGTATATAGCTAATTGTAACAAGCATGCCAAGACTTTCTGACATAAATTAGCCAGCTGACTATTTTCAGTGCGTAATATTGGAAGTGTTTAAGAACTGAACCCAATATAAATATGTTAATCAACTTCTGGTTAGGGTGTTTGTATGTAGTGCATTTACTATAGCTGTTTTCCATAGTTTATGACAGGATATTTTAAATGAGTCTTTAAAATAATTTTGAAATTTTCATGTACATTTAACATGACATTACTTACAATTAAAATATTGTATAAGTCCTGAGTAATTTAAAATCACATTCCTAATATTTAATGTTCAGGGGCATCTATTTCAGTAGGCTGGCTTTATTATAAATTAGTCATAAATTTATAGTTTTACTTAACACGGTCATTTGTCATTGTTTTGATAATATCAATCACACAGTGTATATCCCCAAAGAACTTCATAATTACTTATAGATTTTTTTCTGGGGTTTAATTCTTACAGCTAAATTCAGGTAAGATTTTTAATAATATACACCCAATTTTATAGTATAGGAAAATGAGTTGTTCCTGTGGGAGATTAGAACAGATAAAATTAAAGTCTCAAAGTTTAAATACAGGAAATTAATTCTTAAGCTTATGAACATTATATTATTTTTAGTGAATCTGAGGAGCTTGGCTTTACGTATTTCCTTAAAATAGCTTCTGTGTTTTGTGGGATGGCTTGCGTAGCACCATGTTGAAAGCCTTGGCTTGTGTTTGAAGCTCTAGTCTTTCACATATTCCTCTTTTTTATACTTCTGGCTGTGATTAGATAATGTCCAGCTGATTTGTTTCAACACATGTTTAACATTAATTTATGTTTGTTAAAAGACAAATCCTGTGAGTTCATTTATCTCGTGTTTTGGTAATTAACACTGGATATAACTAAAAAACAAGAAATTTTGAGTCCTAGCATTTTGGATTACTTAGAAGATAGTACTAATTGATGTAAAAAATATATATATACCCTTAATGTGTCCAAATCATCTGATAATCTCAAATACAGTCAAAATTCTAGGAAAGGACTGCATTATGCTAATGACTAGCTGCATATGTTTCTTTTTTTTGTTAATCTACCACTTTATTCATTGAAAGGGACATTGTAGATAAGATTCTTCTAGCATTCATGCTTAAATTCAAATGCTGTTATCCAAATCATACTAGATTACTTATGGAGGGCATCCCATAACTGATGTAACTAACAGAAGCAACAACCCCACCAATATAATTTTCTTTCTTTCTTTTTTTAAGGAATAAGTACATAATAGGTAGCTTGAAACTATGAGCCAAAAAATTCTTAACATATGTTAAGTCTAATAAGACCTTGATTTCTTTATGAATATTTGAGATGGTCTTTTAATGTTGTAGAAGCCTTCTGATCTCTATATGTACTAGAGAAGGCAGTAATCTATGAGGGAGAAAAATAATCCAGTGAAAACATCAAGACTAGCCGGGCGTGGTGGCGCACGCTTGTAATCCCAGTACTTTGGGAGGCAGAGACCAGAGGATCCGGGTTCGCGGCCAGCCTCAGCTCTCTCTCTCTGTCTCTTTCTCTCTCTCTCTCTTTCTCTCTCTCTCTACTTGGTGAGGCCCTCCGCAACTTCGTCAGACCTGGTTTCAAAAAATAAAGTATAAAAAATAGGGCCAGGGGTGTAGCGCGGAGGTAGAACGCCCCCCCTGGGTTCAATACCCGGTACCGCAAGAAAAAAAGAAAACATCAAGACTTTGTTTTTATACTTGGAATTAAAATTCAGATCTTAATATTGTAAGTTCTATTATTGAAGGCTTATTTTATTGAATGTTTTATAATGTTGATTTGCATGCCCCAAATGTCTTCACGTGTTTTTTTTTAGTAAAGTATAATTGACTTGGCTTAAATCTATCAAAAAATAAGATTCTGTAGGAGGCAAAAAAGAGCTTAATGTCGTTTTTTTTAAAAAGCCCTGATTGCTTTCAATCTCAGAGCAGAATGGGTCACAGTTGTAAAGTGCAAGCAGCGGGAAGAAAGACAAGTATGTTGGCCAAGGAAGGGTATCTATCAATCGTCGTTGTTAGATGAAACCAGTGCCACAGGATACCTGCTTCAACATGAGAAATTTATGGGTTAAAACATATTATTTTCCATCTAAAACACTGATGCAGATAGCTTTTTTTCCCTTTTAAACTCCCAATATTTTATTCATATACATCAATTCCACCACTTCTCCAAGCTAAATAATGAAAAGGGGGGGGTTGTCAGCATCATTTGTTAATCTCATGGGTGTTGAACATTATGTGAGGGAACCATTCATTTGCACATACAGGTACAGCACAGTAAGCCATTGGAGCAACTTATTAAACAAAGCATAAGCATTATTTCAGTACCTTTTATCTTACTGTGGCATATTCTCAGACTTTATAGAAAGTAAATTGAGTCTGGATTGCTGTTGGGACAAGTAAGAGAATCTTTTGAAAGAAGTTAAAGGTAGATTTCTGTGTGTTCTGTAAGTAAAAGTCATAGCAAACTGTTAATATTTATTTTTTGTAAATATTTTATAATTTTTGTTAAATATTTGTAATATTTATTAACTAAATGCCATTTGCAGACATTTTCAGTTGAGTGTTTATTTTATAGCAAATTATTACGGGGGTGGTAACCTTTTAAATGTAGAATGCTAAGTATCTAAAGACCAGTTACTGATGTATTATTTCTCTTAGCAGAAGTTTAGAAAGAATAGCTTTCAACATAGATGCTACAGTGTTGTATTTCATACATAATATTATAGATCAGCTAAGGAGCAGCAAAATCTACTTTCAGTCTCCAAATGCTTTTCATAAAATAACTCTGTTAAGAAGGATATTCTTAAAAACAAATATTTGTTTCTTTTAGGTCCGAACAAGATCAGTTGGTGAATGTGTAGCATTCTATTACATGTGGAAAAAATCCGAACGTTATGATTTCTTTGCTCAGCAAACACGATTTGGAAAAAAGAAATATAATCTTCACCCTGGTGTAACGTGAGTCAATTTATATATTTTTTTTTTCGTAAGTGTTCTTCTTAGGCTTTGCTTGGGAGAATTATGTGTGTGTGTGTGTGTGTGTGTGTGTGAGAGAGAGAGAGAGAATATGAATCCAGGGGCATTCTACCTCTGATCTCCACACACAGCCCTTTATTTTTTTATTTTGAAACACAGTCTTGATAAGTTTTACCATGTACTGACCTCAGACCTGAGCTGAGATCCTCCTGTTTCAGCCTCCCAAGTACTGAGATTACATTAGAATCTTACTTTTGTAATAGGATTTATATTAGTTTAAATTTACTTCATATTAAAATTTCTTCATAGGGCATATAAACTTCAGTGTCTTATAAAAGATTGTAAGCCACAGTTTATTTGAGAGAAGAAACTTATTAAAGCAAGGTTTTGAGTACTTCTTTTTTCTCGATGCTGGGGATTGAACCCAGGGGCATTCTACCTCCACGCTACACTACCAGCCCTATTTTTTATTCTTTATTTTGAAGCAGGGTCTTGCTAAGTTACGGAAGGCCTCAGTAAGTATCTGAGGCTGGCCATGAACCTGCAATCCTCCTGTCTCAGCCTCTCAAATACTAGGATTACAGGCATGCGCCACCATGCCTGGCTGAGTATATGTTTTTAATTAGGTACCTCTATGCTGAGCGTGGTGGCGCACGCTTGTAATCCCAGTACGTGGGAGGCTGAGACAGGAGAGGATGGCAGGTTTGTGGCTAGGCTCAGCTACTTAGTGAGGCCCTCTGCAACTTAGCAAGACCCTGTTTCAAAATAAAGAATAAAAAATAGGGCCCCTGGTTTAATCCCCAGTACCGCAAAAAAAAAAATAAGCTTATACAATTTTAATCTTGATGATGACCCTTTGAAATAGTGGGAATAGGAAAGAGAGGCTACCTTTTCTACTATAGGGCTATATGACCAGTAGAGGCCCTTTAAAGAGGAAGGAAAATTAATATTTTTCCTCTAACCTGTATTGATCCCAGGAACCAAAACAAGATTTGAATGTAAATGTTCCATAAAAGAAAAAGGATAGGGATATAATAAATCAGATGAAATTGCAACTTCTTTTTTGCTACAGACTTCATAGTGGGAAGAAGATATACATGGTGACTTGCCTTTTCCTAGCTGCCCTGGATTTCTTAAGTGATATTTAGTAATGTGACTAGCTTTTTCCCAGTGACTCAGACATCAGTTGTATCCACTCTGTGCAGAATGTCTTTGTTTCTAGTGCAGTCCCCATGCGTCAGATTCTCTTGGCCTCGTTCAGTCTGGTTTTGGAATGAAAACAGTCTACCCCCACTGGTAATTCATTACTTAAGTACAAGTATTGAACCCTTTGTCTCACAACTGATTGTTATGGCAGAATTAACTTTACAATACTATTCTTGATTATTCCATAATGTTTACAGAATAAAAATAATGCATAGCTGTAACTTGATTTAATCAATATATTCCAGAAAAGATGTTCTTGAGGCTGGCCACATAATTGTGTTTTGTTTTGTTTTGTTTTGTTATACTGGGAATTGAACCCAGGGGCATTCTACCTCCGACCTATACCCCCAGCCCTATTTTATTTCTTTTTTTGAAACAGTGTCACTAAATTGCGGAGGGCCTTGCTAAGTTTTTGAGACTGGCTTTGAACCTGGAAATCTCCTGTCTCAGCCTCCCAAGTACTGGGATGATAGGTGTGCACCATCATGCCTGGCTCAGATAATTGCTTTGGAAAGGTGTGCTTGTTATGTGTATTTGATTGTGCTTTTCAAATTCCTAGGCTGGACTGTTTTCTTGGTCACATTCATTTATAGGTAGGTGTCTTTGTTGGTCACTTTTTTGGAGGATCAAACATTCTAAAGCCCAAAGCAAAATAATCTAAAGAGGAATAAATGAATAAGATTAACCCTTGGAAATTATGAGACAATTAACTAGATACCCCATCCCCCGTTATTCAAAACTGGTGATTGCTAGAGTAGAATTTCATATAGACCAGAATAACAGCATTCTAAATATTATCTAATTGCATAGTGTTACTAAATTTATAGTTTTTTCTGGATTATTCAGTGGTAGTATTCAAGCACAATGATATAGAACTAGATAGAGCTTTGTAGTCTGCAAGGTATATTTTTAAATACTCACAGTTTTCAGCTGTTCTGTAGAGAAAAACAACAGTAACATCTTTCATTTTTTTCACCCATTTCAGAAATAATGTTCACACATGGACAACAGTCAGTCTGTCATCAGCAGCAGTAAGAACATAAGCGTTGCCATGCTGGGTCAGACCCAGAGTTCATCCAGTTTTCTCTTACAGAAAGCATCACCAAGGGAAGTGTTGTGGGCTGGCTTAGTTGGTCCTCTGTGATGTCAAGTCCTACAGGTTAAGTAGGGACGTGCCACCAAACATTCTAGTTTCTCTAATAATCTCTCCATAATTTCTGAAAACATCTTGAAAATACTTATATCTGTAAGCTTGTTTCCTCTTAAGGTTAAGTATTCTATAGGTGGAGTAACCTGGGAACCCCTCTCTTTTTTTCTTAGGCTATACGAGTTCTAACAGCCGTCCCCTTGTATGATGTGAACAGATGTTGTTTCCCTTAGGCAAGATTACCATGGCTTTGAAGTCCTCAGTTGTGTCCCCTCCAGGTCTTTTATAAAGTTGTTTTTGTTTTTAACTGAAAGGACCATGGTATTTTTTATTGAGATTCTTTTTTTTTTTTAGCTGTATTATATCTACTATAAGAAGCAGTGACCAGACTCATTTTTTTTTTTTTCATTTTTTTGTGGTGCTGGGGATGGAACCCAGGAGCATTCTACCCCTGAGCTACACACCCAGCCCTGTTTTATTTTTTATTTGGAAACAGTGTCTCACTAAGTTGTGTAGGGCTAAGTTGCTGAGGCTAGTCTTGAACCTGCGATCCTCCTGTCTCAGCCTCCCAAGTACCAGGATTACAAGCATGTACCACCACGCCCAGCCTACATTATTTTTCAGATGGAGAGAAATTATGATTTTCTGTTAATAGTTGCATTTTAAATGATTGCATAAAACATCGAGTTAATCCCTTTAGGGGAAATTTGAGTGAATTTTTCTCATCCTCCTTTCAAGATCAAAATCTATAGTTCAGAGCACTTTATCTTGAAAGTGATTTATTAATTTTTCCATTAAATTGTTACCTTCCTTCTTTACCAGAAAGAAACACATTTGCTACTTTTCTGTTCACAAACAGCTTTTAAAAGATCCTACTGAGCCGGACTGAGACAGGAGGATCACAGGTTCAGGATCAGCCTCAGCAACTTAGCGAGGTTTCATCAACCTAATAAGACCCTGTTTCAAAATAAAATAGGACTGGGGGGTATAGGTTGGAGGTAGAACACCCCTGCGTTTAATCCCCAGTACATATATAAATAAATAAATAAATAACTAATCCTACTACAGGTTCTCCCTCTTTACCACCTGAAAGAATTGAGAGCCACATGCAAATTAGAGATTTCATTGTAAAACATTCTGCCTTCCCAAATTTTTTTTTTTTTTTTTTTTGGCAGTACTAGGGATTGAACCCAGGGGCATTCTACCTCCGCGCTACACCCCCGGCGCTATTTTTTATACTTTATTTTGAAACCGGGTCTCACGAAGTTGCAGAGGGCCTCACTAAGTAGAGAGAGAGAGAGAGCTGAGGCTGGCCGCGAACCCAGATCCTCCGGTCTCTGCCTAAGTACTGGGATTACAAGCGTGCGCCACCACGCCCGGCCAAATAATTTTTTTAAGTAAAAATTAATTCAGAATAATTCTAGTTACGTAAATGTACTACAGCCTTCTGGGTAATCTGATTCTTCTTTCTCCTTTCCTAAAAACATGCTGGATTTCATTAATCTTTAGAAAATGATGATAGTGATTACTGTTCTTTCATAGTATCATTGCCATATTCAGAAATTTAAAATAATTTTAATATTTAATAACTCTTGCTTCCTTTGCTTGGCTTTGAACTTCCTCCATTACTCATTCCCACTAAGCTATATTCATTTTCAGCAATTCCTCATCATGCATCTTCTGTTCTGTTAGCCTTAGCTTCCGAAATCATTTCAGTATTCATCATGCTCACCTCTGTTTCTGTGTGCTTCAAATTTCTTATGTATTTGTTCTCAGTTACATGACTAGCATGGAGAGGAAGAGGTCTGAAAAACCATTGAGTTTAATTCTAACTTCCATGTATTGGTGAGAAAAATAACAAGAAGGTTAAATTGATTCATTCGTGGTCATATATGTTTCTGTGATATGTGTTAGTTTTATACCTTAGACTATTTGAAACTTCTTGAGATCAGGTACCATTATAACTACAATTAGTAATATATCGTAGAATGTTTTCACAGACTTTCAGAGAAGTCCTAAGAGCTTCCACCGTTTCCTTCTTACATTCTTACCCCACTGGCAAAATTCTAAGATATTCATCTTAGTTTTTCTATTATGCTTATTTTGGAGGAATCTTAAAATAAATAAGATATTTCGGTATTTATTGAGCTTCTGTTTTGTGCCACTTAGGTACCAGTGGTGCAGTGGTAAGCAAAATAGCCTAACGTTCCTGCCCTTAGGGAATTATGCTGTAGTGCAGGTATCTCTCTATAAAGAGGTAGAGAATAAATACTTTACGCTCTGCAGACCCTAAGGTCTTTGTCACAACAACCCAGCTCTGTTGTTGTTGCATGAAAACAGTTAAACAGCAGTCATAGACACTAGTATATGTGCTGTATTCTGGTAAAACTTTACAAAAACGGGTGGCCAGCCCACCAGCCATAGTTTGCTGACCTTTATTCCATTGATTTCGGAGCACTAGAGAGTTTATAATGAATTTTCATACACACCCAGTTCAACAGCCATGTGTGGTAGGTAGGACCGGTGTGATTCATCTGCATTTTATATGTAAAGACACTAACCCTCAAAGAGACTCAAATATTTAGCCCAGATCTTCTAGCCACAACCCAGTGTCACTTACCACAACTGTGTAGTTCAGGAATAACACAGAAAAGAATTGAGCTCACCTATATTAAAATACTGAGAGGATAAAACCAGCAGTTAAGCCCGGAAACTTACTTGGCTCATAATAGCTCAGATCTGGCAGAAATATAATACAGAAGGTATTGAGGAAGGTTTGGGGAGGTGATGAATCTTTTTATTACGCCCAGTTTATCTTCCAGGTATTGCCTTTAAGAACTTTAGAATCCAGTTTGCATCTTTTCAGAAATAACTTTGTATTTCTGATGTCAGCACCCCTGTCTCTTCACTTACAGATCCTCCAGTTTTACTTGGGCCACTCTGAGCACTTGCCTATAAATTTAAGTTTTTAGACTTCCCATGGGTCTTTAAAACTTGCTAGAATTAAATTAAGTGAAAATTAAGATGTATTTGTTAATGTGAAGACTTGAAAATTTAACCTCAACTACTTTTGCTTTTCATCCTTTTTTAATACAAGGAAATAATTATTGTATCACTATTTAATTTTAAGGGATTACATGGATCGTCTTCTGGATGAAAGTGAAAGTGCTGCTTCCAGCAGAGCACCATCCCCTCCCCCAACTGCCTCAAACAGTAGTAACAGCCAGTCTGAGAAAGAAGATGGCACCATAAGCAATAGTAATCAAAATGGTAAGCAACCGAAGAAGCACATCTATTCTTTACAGTGAGGGCACTTTCTTTGAATAACTGAAGAAAAACTGGGTTTGAGTTTCTGTTAAACTTCCAAAGCAGAAAATGAAAGTTTTAGTATCATACAAAATATACATAAAGTCAGCATACATATGTTTTAATAGACACAGAATGCATAGTAATTGGAAAGAATTCCCATTGACATCACTAAAAAATAAATTTAGTAAAGCATACTATCAGTAATGACAGTTAATTTTAAGGAATTTGTTTTCAGTTGCATCTCTTTTTCTTATCTGGTTGGGATGATGCCTGGATCATCCCAGTTTTGTTTTTAACTTTTTACAGTTTTGCTTTTAACAGTTTTGCTGTTAACTTTTAGACCAAAATTTTAGACATCATTTCACATCAGGAGAAATATTTTCATAAATATTTCACAAATACTTATGAAATACCTTGAGAGCTTGTAACCCTTAAGTGCCATATAGGCACATAGATCAAACGTAGGTAATACAGGGCACTGTTGTGAATATTTCAGTTGCCTTTGAGAGCATAATAACCTTGAAGAATGAGAAAAGATAAAGCATGTGTCAGCCTTTGCATTAATATTCTGCAGAAACATCTGTATATTTAGCTGCATGAAAAAGAGAAGCAAAAGGCCTACTGATGTGTTTGGGGTTCAGATAGTGTTCTTGTTCAAAAGACACGGGACCTCAGATGACTGCTGATCAGCAAGAACTCGTCAGAGAATTACATTGGTTTCTATTTTGATGAAAATGGTTGTGCTAAGTAAGAGGGTTTGCCCAGCAGAAAGTAAAAAGCACATAACACATGGTCCTTTTTTTTTTTGGTACTGGGGACTAAACCTAGGGGCATTCTTCCTCCAGGCTACACCTGCAGCCCTTTTTGGGTGTGTATGGGGAGGGGGGTGCTGGGGTTTGAACTAGGGGCATTCTACCTCTGAGCCACACCCCCAGCCCTGTTTTATTTTTTATTTGGAAACAGGGTCTCACTAAGTTGCTGAGAGTCTAAGTGGACGAGGCTGTCGTTAAACCTGCGATCCTCTGTCTCATCAGCTTCCCAAATACTAGGATTATTGGTGTGCGCCACCATGCCTTGCTTAATTTTTTATTTTGAAATAGTGTCTCACTGAGTTGCTGAGGCTGGCCTCAAACCTGCGATCCTCCTCTCTCAACCTCCCAAAGTACTGGGATTTATAAGTGCGCACCACCACAACCAGCTACATACTGTCCTCTTAAGGAGGAAACAGGTGAACTGAAGTTTAGGTGAGGTCCAGTGGAGAGTTGTACTCTCCCAGACCGAAACTAGAAGATAAATTCAAAGGTTTTTCAAAGAAAGGATGAAACTTTCCAGCCTAATCTTTCTTTTTTTACAAAAAGGAATTTAATTAGTATCTTAAAATATTAAAGCTATTTTGACCTAGTCAATCTGACCTAGCTTTTTGGACTTGCTACCACAGAATTGTTTCTTCAGTATCACGTGATATTGTGCATTCATGGTTTGAGTGCATTTTTGAGGTGAAAAAGTAGAATTTTTTCTGATCAAAATGTAATATTTGAGGTTCATCTTTTATGCTGAGTATTTTAATGATCTCTAGTGGTGAGTCCTGTATTTACTTCTGTCACCAAAATTTGAATTCCATTTTTACAATCAACTTTAATGTGATCTTTCTGTTGTTACTTGCTTTTGCTAGAATATTATGCCTTTTCTAATCTATTATGGAGGAATTTTTATTTACTTTTAGCACATTCAGGTGTATGTTTGGACACTGTAGCATTAATTTTTGGTATTATGGCAGATTATTTAAATCTACTTACATGAGTAGTATGTCTCTTAAAGCCAATACCAGTAGATTTATATTAAGAATAAAAAAGCCATGGCATCTTGATTTTACATGGCAGTACAGTAGAAAATTTAAACTTCTATGATAAAGAACATTGATTTTCTTTTTATATAGTTTAAGAAAGTCATAGTCCTTTTGCTAAATCTGAATAGTTTATGCATATCTCTTTGTTAATTCAGTTAATTTAGATGACTGGATCCAGTGCCTGTTTGTTCTCACATAATACCTAACATGCTTTTAACATGTGTCAAATTCTGTTCTTCTTTACATTTATTAGCTTATTTAATCTTCACAACAACCCTGTGAGGTAAACCTGCTTTGATCATCTTGGTATGTGTAGTGAAACTGAGGTATGGAGAGTACAAGGAGCTAGCCTAACATCACACAGCTAGTAAATAATGGAGCCAAAATTCAGACCATATATATATATGTATATAGATTTGATACTTTGCTTTCTTGATGAAAAGGTTTTTTTGTAATAATTGTTTTATAATAGTTTATAGATTAAACTTTTTTGTATTAGCAGTTTCATTTCTCTTTCTTCCAACTTAGGGGTGTCATCTAATGGACCAGGGGAAATATTAAACAAAGAAGAAGTGAAAGTTGAAGGGTTGCATGTTAATGGACCAACAGGTGGAAATAAGAAACCGCTTCACGCAGATATGGATACTAATGGTTATGAAACAGACAACCTTACCACTGACCCAAAACTTGCCCATATGACTGCAAGAAATGAAAATGATTTTGATG
>PVJS01020595.1:0-32419 GCA_004027185.1 Glis glis | reverse complement strand
ACCCTTCCCCTTCCCTTGTACCCCTTCCCTTGCACCACTGGGGGTTCTCCGTTGTCATTGGAGTCCCTTTTGTGTCCCCACTACTCCCTAAGTTGCGCATATTAATGAAAACATATGTCCCTTCTTTTTTTGTGATTGGCTAATCTCACTTAACATAATGTTCTCCAGATCTTTCCATTTTCTTGCGAATGCTGTTATTATTTATTTTTATTTTGAAGCAGGGTCTTGCTAGGTTGATGAGAATCTCACTACTTGCTGAGGCTGTCCTCGAACCTGTGATCCTCCTGTGTCAGCCTCCCAAGTACTGGAATTACAAGCATGCATCAGTCACCATGCCTGGCAATTTGTGTCAATTCTTATGGCCAATAAGAGAGAGTATATGATAGGGGATGTGGAGTAAGATAGACTTGCTTTGATCCCAGTTCCAAAATATACTATGTGATCTGGGACACCTGCAAATCCTCAGATTTGCAGAAAATCTGAGGCAATTGCAGAAAATCATATATTTATTTGATTTTAAAATGAATATAAATTTATACATATATATAGCTATATGCATAAAAATAGTTGGGCATGATATATAGCAAATAGCTATATATAAATGGAGAAATTATAATATGTTTGTATTCCTCAAAGAAAGGGTGAATATATGTATGTGTTTAATCTGCTTATGATAACACAACAAACAATGAAAGGATCGAGGCCAGCCAAGGCAAAATAGCAAGACTGTGTCTTTTTTTTTGGCGGTACCAGGGATTGAACCCAGGGCATTCTACCTTTGGGCTGCACCCCCAGCCCTATTTTTTATTCTTTATTTGAAACAGGGTCTCACTAAGTTGCGGAGGGCCTCACTAAGTAGCTGAGGCTGGCCGTGAACCCGGATCCTCCTGTCTCAGCCTCCCAAGTACTGGGATTACAAGCGTGTGCCACCACACCCGGCAAGACTGTGTCTTTAAAAAATAAAAATGAAAAATGACACAAAAATGTACACATTAGGAAATGTTACTCCCATCTCTGTGTCTACCTTCCCTTCTAGGGTGATCAATGGTCTGATTTGCAAAGGAGACAGAACTTTTAGTGTTAAAACCAGGACAGTTCCAGGCAAACTGGGATGGCTGGTCACCTTACACGTGCCTCCTTCAGGAGCCATTATTACTGGGTTTTCAGGGTTACTTTGTAAAAATAAACAACATAGGAATTATTATTTACATCTTTTCTCATAAAAAGGTCAAACTCTATACATTGTTCTATACCTGATATTTTTTACCTTTGCAGTATAGCCAAAAGATCTTCCCCATCAATACTTAGAGAGTATCTTCATTCTTTGGAACAGTTGCCTGTTATTCTATTGTGTAGATGCAACAGCGTTAAAGTACCCATTGATATATATGTGGGTTACTCCCAATATTTAGCTATTATAAACAATGCTGCAATGGAGCAACATAAATATATGTCATTCTATATGCAAGTATATCTTTAGGATACAGTTCCACAATTGAGATTGATGGATCAAAGTAATTTTGATGAGTTTGCCAAATTACCTCCATAAAGGTTGTATGGTTTCTAATTTCTACCAGACATATATAAGGGTAACTATATGACTTATAAAACAATAATATCAATACTATCTAACACTTCCTAAGGTTTTCTATTTCTGATTTTGTGTGTGTGTTTGGTACTGGAGACTGAACCCAGGGACATTCTATCTCCAAGCTACACCCTCAGACCTATTTTATTTTTATTTTGAAACAGGGTCTCACTGAGTTGCTGAGGGCCCCACTAAATTTCTGAGGCTGGCCTGGAAACTGCGATCATCACTCTGCCCAGTGATGTATGCAACTTCTAAGAAGTGATATTAATGGAAGAAGATGCCCCTGTTTCTGACTTTTAATAAACCATTTTACAATTTTTATCAAAGTTTAATTTGCATATCTACATTATAAATACATCGTCTGGCCAGGCACCATGGTCCACGCCTGTAATCCCAGCTACTCAGGAGGCTGAGGCAGGAGTATTGCAAGTTCAAGTACAGCCAGGAGAACTTAGTGAGACCCTGTGTCAAAATAAAAATTAAGAGCCAGGCATGGTGACACAAATAGTTTGCAACAAGTTCCTTAAAAGCAATCGAACAGGAGCCAAATTTTGTTTAAGTAATTTTATTACCTAAAGTGATAGTTTTCTCAGATGTGTGTATATAAGTTATCTTAAAAAGGGACGACTAATTAGTAAATATAATTCAAAAGTCCAAGGTTAGTGCTTTCAAGCTTCACACATAAAGATCCTGGGGCCATAGATAATCATTTGAAAAACTAAGATGCTGAAAGAAAGAATAAAGCTACTGATTCGAGGTATAGAGCACACAAAGGAAAAACAAATGTGGAGAGAAGTTCTTGAACATGTTTTCAAACTGGGAAACTTTGAAGAGCAATTTGGCTCTATCTAGATAAAGCTTGAAGTTTATTTCCTACAACCCAGCAATTCCAAGTCTAGGAAAATGCTTCTGATCACATCTCAAGCACAGGCACAAAGAGACTTATACTAGGATGATCTACAGCATTGTTATAAGAAGCATGGCCAGGCGTAGGGCACATCCCTGTAATCCCAGTACTTGGGAGGCTGAGGCAGGAGGATTGCAGTTTCTAGGTCAGCCTCAGCAACTTAGTGAGACCCTATTTCAAAATAAATAATAAAAAGAGCTAGGGGTATAGCTCAGAGGTAGAATGCTCCTGGGTTCAATCCCCAGTACTCCCCCCCAAATGAAGTATGGAAGTTAGAAAAACTAAATTGTGGACCAGTAGGGGAATGTGTAAATAAAATGTGATACATGAAATATTCATATATCACATACATAGCAGTTAAAAATGAACTATATTAATTCACCTAAGAAATATATGGAGAGTCTACCATATGCTAAATGCTATTCTAGTTGCTGGGGATTCAGGAATGAGCAAGATGAAGTTCCTGCCCTCAGGGAGCTTATAAGTAGATATGCAAATTCCAGCACAAATAGAAAGCAGAAACATCACATGGGGGGGAACCAAGCTGTAAATATTAAACATGTAAATTCTTAGATTATCCACTAAACAACTCTACGTGAAATTTATGTATGTGTAAGTGTATTCTTTAATCAACTTAAAGAATACATGCAAAAATTATAAGAGGATCACTTCTAAGAAGGGGGAGGAGATAGGACTGAGGACATTGGTCAAAGGGAAATTCAATTTTATCTGTAATTTTCCTTTTTTATTGGAAAAAGATAATATTCTACTATTAACAATAGTCAGTCAGATGTGATGGTACAAGCCTATAATACCAGTATTTGGGAAGCTGAGACAGGAGGATCACAGGTTCATGGACAGCCTCAGCCAAGTAGTGAGACTCTCATCAACCTAGTGAGACCCTGTTTCAAAATGAAAATAAAATAGGACTGGGGGTATAGCTCGGAGGTAGAATGCTCCTGGGTTCAATCCCCAGTACCACAAACAAAACAAAACAATGGTCAATTCTGTGTTTTGGAACTGTTCATATTTGTCATATTAATTTCTGTGCCTTATTTGTTACTTTTCTGAAACTAAAGAATCCAGGACAAGAGAGTTTAGCGTGTTAAAGAACAGAGGGTACAATGTACAGAGGAGAGACCTGGAGTTCAACATAGAAATAAGAGGGACGTCTCTTCCTCCAAAACAGAAGAGCAGAAGCAGCAGTAGAAGAAGGAAAATAGAAACGCCTGGAAAGGAGTTGAGGGAGATTACAGATGACCTTGACCTGTTCAGTGAAGACTGCACGATGATGATCTTCCCAGAGCCAGAGCTGGGGAAGGGGAGAGCCGGCCGTGCATTTCAATAGTGCATTTCAGTAGGAACAAAGGTTTTGATAACCCATGTAGGAAACTCATTAGTGAGTCTCCAAGAGATTAATAAAAGGATTAAAGAGCAGGGGTAAGAGCCAGGTGAAGTTTAGTAGTGTAAATTTACAATGAACTGAACTAGAATTGTTTCTTGTCTTTCTCTAACAAGACTGGGTAACCTAGGAGAAAGAAATACACTGATTGGTAGTGGTGCACTTGACTTAGGGATTGCTTTGGTGGCACCTGGTGGAAAGAAATATAAGTAAGGTCTACTGGAAGGATAACTAAAGTATCCTTTAAAGGCACCTGAGGTAAGAGTAGACAGGGAGGAAGATATGGAGATGGATTAATCTTTGGCTCTCTTGGATTAAAGGTTGGCAAAGGCCTGACGCACATGCCAACAATTCTGCAGGCCATAGGTAGATCTTGGTACCCTTTATTCCCAAACCGAGGTGTGAGCTCAGAACTCAATTCAGGACTTCAGGAACGGAGTACCAGCAGATTAGAGAGGACACACAGTGTGCAACCTGTGCCAGACAGTGAGCCCCTCCAAGGCCTCAAACAGGTCTCCATGTGTCACACCTGGCACATCAAAGCTCTCACACAATAAACAATTGGGGAAGCCAGGTACGGTGCTGCACACCTGTAATCCCAATACTTGGGAGGCTGAGACAGGAAGATTGCAGGTTCAAGGCCAGCTCCAGCACCTTAGCAAGATCCTCAGCAACTTAGCAAGACCCTGTTTCAAAATAAAAAATAAAGGAGCTAGGGGTGGGGTTATAGCTCAGAGGTAGAAGTCCCCTGGGTTCAATCCCCAGTTACCCCCACCCCGGCAAAATGTGGAAAGCAAGAAAGGAGGTAGGGCAGAAGGAGGGAGAGAATGAAGTCCAGGAGGAAAACAAAGGGCTGGACAGAAGACATCAAAGAACACAGGAAGGCAAAAGAAAATTAGATCAGAAACAAAAGTTCCAAGCTGATGATCTTTGGTGCAGAAATGTTTCAAGTAATAAAAGAAAGTTATAGATTTGCTTCTTCTAATGAATTAAAATATTTTAAAAAGATGCTTAATATTTATTAAGCCCTAACTCCAAATGTTCTTCTATGAAGTCTTCTCATTCTTTTCTGGCATTTCCTATATAAATTTCCTGGCCCATGAGAGGTGATATGCTATAGCTGAACTGTAACTTTAGGCAGAGTAGTCTTAAACTTTTGCCATTTAAGCCTTTAAAAAATCAAGAGTTCAGTAACATGTTACTTACATAATATGGGTTTTATGAGGAATACACACTTTCTGTCACACTGCTATAAAACCATTGCTTTTATGTGTTGGTTGTTGTTGCAGCAGCTGTTGTTTCTATCTTGCAGTGACAGGGATGGAACCCGGGCGCTTGCACACACTAGGCACCACTCCATCACTGAGCTACATGCCCAGCCCTGAACTATAGTTTTAAATATTAATTAAAAATTTTTGCCAAAGCATGGGATTTTTATGTTAAGGTTTTTCTGTAAGAAGTATGGAAAACTGTGACTAAAGTCTACTATAATATGAAATACAGAGAAACTATTTTTGGTTCTTCTGATCCTTAAAGAGAATATTTAGGATTTGGTCAAAAATATTTAATATTTTTAACAATTGAAAATTGTGTAATGAATTATAGATGCAAAATATTTTTAGTAATGCTTCCTTTTTATTTTTTATTTTTGGTGATGGAGATTGGATTGGGGGATATTCTACCTGTGAGCTACACCCCCAACCTTTTTAATTTTTTTATTTTGAAAGAGAGTTTTGTTAAGTTGCTGAGGGTCTCACTAAGTTGGCTGAGGCTGGCCTCCAACCTGTGATCCTCCTGTTTCAACTTCCCAAGTACTAGGATTCCAAGTGTGTGCCACCATGTCTGGCTAGTAATGCTGCCTTAACATTTACCTGAAAAGAAGCCAGGGATAGTGGTGCACACCTATAATCCCAGCTACTCAGGAGGCTGAGGCAAGGAGGATCACAAGTTCAAGGCCAGCCTCAGCAATTTAGCCAGAGCCTATTTCAAAGTAAAAAATAAAAGGGGATAGGAAGGTAGCCCAGTGGTAGAGCATCCCTAGGTTCAATCCCCAACACCAAATAATAATAATGATGATGATCATAGTAATAATAATAACCTGAAAACAAAGTTAAATGCTTTTCTCTCCATGTCATGTACAGTCGCTCTATAACTGGATTTTTTATGGAAAGATTGGATATCTTTCTTGATCTGAGTGTTGTCCAAACTGCCTTTGGGGAACTTGTCATGGGCAAAATGTGCCAACCGTTTTGTCCTTTTTGTGGTTCTAGGAATTGAACCCTGGGCCTTCTATCTCCAAGTTACACCCCAGCCTCTTTTTTTTTTTAACAATGTCTTTCTAAATTCCTGAGGGTCTCACTAAGTTGCTGAGGCTGGCCTCAAACCTGCAATCCTCCTGTCTCAGCCTCCAAGTACTGGGATTACAGATGTGCACCCCCACGCCCGGCAAGAGCTGACCCTTATATCAGCCCCATCATCTATGGTGAGGCCAAGGAGGCTTTAGTAATAGATACCAACTGTAATAGTAGAACACAGACAAGACTGGAGTGTGGGGGTACAGCCTTAGAAATATGTTTAAAGGATTCAAAATAAGGAGACCTTCGTGGCTGCATAATAGAATATTATTCAGCCTTAAAAAGGAAGAAAACTTTGAAGACACAGATAAAACTTGCTGACATTATGCTTAGTAAAATAAGCCAGACACAAAAGGCCACATATTATATGCTGCTTTTTATACGAGACACTTCCCTAAGGAGTGCCGCAATGGAGAACTATCATTTAGTGGGTCCAGAGTTTCAGTATGGGAAGATCAAAAAATGTCTGTGGAGATGGTTATACAGCAATGAGACTGTACTAATTCCACTAAAGTTTACACCTAAAAATGATGAAGGTGATAAATTTTATGTTATCCCACACACAAAAAAAGATACTCTCAACTATATTTTCATAAGCCAAGGTAACTTGGATTGATTTTAGCTCACTATAATAGTACATAACTAAAAGTTTTTTAACACAAAAACATTGTTAATCCTAAAATAAATAAGTTTATTTTAAACAGTTATTAACATTTTGACCCCAAATTCATTTTATAAGAGAAAAATTGGATAGGACACAAGAAAAAAAATGGCATTCGATTGTAAAATAAAAGGGACAAATGATAAAGTATACCCTACATCTTCAAACATATATAATTTTGTAGATTCAGAAGCTCTTTTAATGGAATTAGATTGAATTAGATTGCAACTCTATTATTTTGGCTTAAGTTTTGTGGTTGTTTTTTAAATTGTTCCTTAAAATACTCATTTTGGTGACTAGGAAAATACCAAAGTAGAAACACTGAAAAGGAAAACTTTTAAATGTGAAGATTGTTGAAATATGTCAGTACGATACATGTAGAGGAAGATAGAAAAGTAAATTATATTAATGTGCTTGTATTCCCCAACTGATTTCTTGGCCTCACATTTATTCAACATGGAAAAAGATTCCCAATAATGTCAATGACTATGTAGGAAATTGATAACCGCTCAACCTCCTACCCCACTCTCCACCCCCACACAAAAAATCAAATCAAATCTGAGCCACCAGGCTGCACAGCGCTCTCAGCCGCTTTGTTACCCTGAGAAATGCAGAGGGTTGGCGGAAATTATCCTGTAATGAGCAATCCATCTGGCTGCACCTAAAAATGGAATAGAAATGCCACCCTTGACTTTTCCATGGTAGTAAATTAAAGCCTAATGTATAGTTCTAATTGCTAACATTTTCTCTCTAATTATGGTTCCGTTTGGCTAGGATTTCTGACAATCCCCTTGTTCCCCTAAAGCAAACACCAGAGAATGTTCTAACCCCACTGGTGGCATTTATTAATAACCCCCTTGACAGATGAAAAAAATCATTATTCTATATTAGACAGGAAAAGATTTTCCCAGCAAAAGCTAATTGATTTTTTAAAAAAAGAACATTCAGATGCTATAGAGGAATTAATTTTATATAAAGAAAAAATACAATAGTGTCAAATAAAAACAGACAAAAACATGGTATAATGCCGCTTGGGTACTGTTTGGGGAACCAGTTTTAAAAAATGATAAATGTATGAAAAATATCCATGCATGCTTATTTACTGGGATGTAAAAAATAAGAGGAAGAGAGCTCTCTTATAAAGGATTCTTACTTTGTGCTTCCATGAAAGAGATAGGATGTGATAAACTGGTTTCTGTGATTGTCAAATACAAACACATACAAAAAAAAAAAAGAATTGTTGGGAATGTGGCCACATTCTTCTATTTAATCTCTTTTAGTCTTATTTTTTAAAAGGCATTATTCCTTTTAAACTAATGCACAAATACATGCTTAATACAAATCAGTATTTATCTGTAGGTCTAGTTCTCATCAAACAGTATACAGTTTTCTGAGTGACAATAATTCAGAAATACTAAACAAAAGTAAGATTTCTGATATACTGAGAAGAAGCATGGTAAAGGAAAAGAAAAGAAAAAAAGGATGCTGGGGGAAAATCATTTCTGAAGGGTACACTCCAAAGTACGCCAATAGAAAACAAAGTTATAACGTTATAAAGCAGCTGTGGAGCCCAGGTCGGGGAGAGATCAGTCTCCCCACCCCCACAAGCACAGAGAACTGTCTTCAGGGGGGACAGCAGAGTCAAAACCAACTGAACACCAATGCTCGCCAGGGACACCATCAAGGCGCTGACCATTCTGAACAATATAAGGCATAAAATCTCCTGCCTGAAAAAATATTGTCTAAGTTCTAAGCAATCTCTGTGGTTCTATTAAGTTTTCAGAATGCAGCTGTATATTTCAAGTTAGTATATGTTTATTGCTTAGGTGTTATGAACATTGCCTTCCGCCTGCAAGTGAATTCAGGCTCAGCTACACAAGTTCACTTTGAGTCACTTTATAATAAAGCACCCTTGAGTTTGTTTAGCGTGCCCTTTGTCTCCCATCTCTGCGGTACTGTATATTCTTACATATAAACAATAGATTTTAATTCAACAAGGATAGCCCAATGATCATAAAGACAATAGAATTTGAGGAGCTTCAATTCTGCCATTCTAAAAGCTCACTGGGAATTTTTATGTATAGTTAGTTTTCCCACTGCAGAAACTTTGTTTGTTTGTTCGTTTGTTCGTTCGTTTGTTCGTTTGTTTGTTTGAAAGCTACAAGACTATTCAGTGAATTACAAGTGCAATACTTGACACCATATTGTGAGAAAATTTGTTGATTCCCATATTTTATGCAAAAAAAACCCAAAATGTATTGTTCTTTTGTAAAACAATAACAAGGATACCTTCTGAATGGGATCGTGGTGAGAAGGAAAGAAGGTATTTTTGAAAACACTCAAAAGATTACTGATAATAGTCTACTGAGTTGCCACTACAGAAATATTTAGAAGTTGTCAACATCAATCCTGAAGGACTGAAGACAAGAATTTATGGTTAAATGGGACTTTTAAGAATTTCTGCCAAATATACTTATGTGGAAGACTTTTCCTCTTGGTCTATTTTGCTTCATGTAAAAAAAAAATTTCAAAACTAAAATTAATGAAAAGTGTTTTTTGATCAACAAAGAGAAAAGATAGATCGACAAGTCTGACTATATCATCTATTGAATATGAATGGGTAAAGACCAATTTTAGCCAGGTGTGGTGGTGCATACCTGTAATCCCAGTACTTGGGAGGCTGAAACAGGAGGACCACAAGTTCGAGGCCAGTCGTAGCAATTTAGCAAGCCCCTCAGCAACTTGGCAACACCCTGTTTCAAAATAAAAAGGCCTTGGGATGTATCTCAGAGGTACAATGCCCCTGGATTCAATCCCCAGTACCAAAAAAAAAAAAAAAGTTAAAACGAATACAGACGTTTTTAACTTACAATGGGGTTATTTCCCAATAGACTCATGGTAAGTAGAAAATAAGTTAAAAATACTTTTAATTCACCTAACCTATAGGATATCACAGTTAGCAACACAGGTATAGTGTTAAATATTGGTTATTTACCCATATTTCTAGCCCAGGAAAAGATCAAATTTCAGAGGGCTGGGCTGTATTTCAGTGGGAGAGCGCTTGCCTAGCATGTGCAAGGCTCTGGGCTCAATTTTCAATACCACAATTTTTTATATTAGTGAGACCATGTTTCAAAATAAAGAATAAAAAATAGGGCTGGGGGTGTAGCCCAGAGGTAGAATGCCCCTGGGTTCAATCCCAGGTACCGAAAAAAAAAAAGAACCATCCTAAGTCAGAGACCTTCTGTACTGTTTAACCCTCCCATTTCTTGAAGACTATGAAAGTCATCTCAAGCGTCCTGTGTTTAGCCAGGTGTGGTGGCGCACGCCTGTAATCTAGTACTTGGGAGGCTGAGATAGGAGGATCCCAGGTTTGGAACCAGCCTCAGCAATTTAGAGAGGCTGTCTCAGCAACTTAGCAAGACTCTGTTTCCAAATAAAAAATAAAATAGGGAGGGCTGGGGGTGTAGCTTGGAGGAAGAATGCCCTTCTGTTTAATCCCTAGAGCCACAAAAATAAATAAATAAATAATAAAGTTTCCTGTGTTCAGTCACAGATAACAATTCCATAACTCTGAAATATCATTTAAAAAATATTTTGTGAAAAAAAAAGATTTGCTATTGATTCCATTGTCTCCACTAAGATGTATATGATTCAATAAGACAGGCATGGTGGCGCACGCTTGTAATCCCAGTACTTGGGAGGCTGAGACAGGAGGATCGCAGGTTCGCAGCCATCCTCAGCTACTTAGAATAAAAGAATAAAACTAAATAATGTGATAATGTAGCTACCCTCTTTTTAAAAGAGGAAACTAAGCCGGGCGTGGTGGCGCACACTTGTAATCCCAGTACTTGGGAGGCTGAGACCAGAGGATCGGGGTTCGCGGCCAGTCTCAGCTACTTAGTGAGGCCCTCCGCAACTTAGTGAGACCCGGTTTCAAAATAAAGAATAAAAAATAGGGCTGAGGGTGTAGCCCAGAGGTAGAATGCCCCTGGGTTCAATCCCAGGTGCCGAAAAAAAAAAATAAGAACCATCCTAAGTCAGAGACCTTCTGTACCGTTTAACCCTCCCATTTCTCGAAGACTATAAAAGTCATCTCAAGCGTCCTGTGTTTAGCCAGGTGTGGTGGCGCACGCCTGTAATCTAGTACTTGGGAGGCTGAGATAGGAGGATCCCAGGTTTGGAACCAGCCTCAGCAATTTAAAGAGGCTGTCTCAGCAACTTAGCAAGACTCTGTTTCCAAATAAAAAATAAAATAGGGAGGGCTGGGGCTATAGCTTGGAGGAAGAATGCCCCTGTGTTTAACTTAATCCCCAGAGCCACAAAAAAAATAAATAAATAATAAAGTTTCCTGTGTTCAGTCACAGATAACAATTCCATAACTCTGAAATATCGTTTAAAAATTATTTTTGTGAAAAAAAAAGAATTGCTACTGATTCCATTGTCTCCACTAAGATGTATATGATTTAATAAGACAGGCTTGGTGGCGCACGCTTGTAATCCCAGTACTTGGGAGGCTGAGACAGGAAGATCGCAGGTTCGCGGCCATCCTCAGCTACTTAGAATAAAAGAATAAAACTAAATAATGTGATAATGTAGCTACCCTCTTTTTAAAAGAGGAAACTAAGCCAGGCATGGTGGCACACACTTGTAATCCCAGTACTTGGGAGGCTGAGACCAGAGGATACGGGTTTGTGGCCAGCCTCAGTTACTTAGTGAGGCCCTCCGCAACTTAGTGAGGTCCTGTTTCAAAATAAAGAATAATTAGTATATCTAATTCCTTGCCTTTGTGGCATTTACTGTGGGTGGGTGAATAAGCAGAAAATAATGTCAGATTGTGAAGAATGCCGTGAATAAGAATGGAAAAGCATGACAGAGAGTAGAGATAATTGGGGAAGAAACTTTTTATATATCTTGAAACTCTGTTATTTGGTGCATAAAATTTAGGATTGTAACATTTTCATGATTAAATGATACTTTTATAATTATAAAAAAAGAAAGAAAGAAAGAAAGAATAAAAAATCGGACTGGGGGTGGAGCTCGGAGGTAGAATGCCCCTGGGTTCAATCCCTTGCACCGCAAAAAAAAAAAAAAGATATATATGTTTCAATAAACTGAATATTTGAGTATTTACAATGCAAAAAATTTGATTCTTTCAAATCAGCTGATCAGACTAGTTTCTTGTTACTCTACTCTTCGCCCATCCCTGCCATGGTGAAGATCCTGAAACCTTCATTGATAAGTCTGTGAAGCAAAATAACTGCTCCATGAAATGACAGGCTACTTGAGGCAAGATAGCAGTGCTCTGCCTGTCAGATCTCTCTGAATTTACTTTTCAGTCGTGGCTGAAAACTAACTACTGTCGGTCAAGGCTGGGTTGTGGTCCTTGGTCAGACTTTTACAAGAAGGGCTTGTATTTTCCACTCCGGCAGCCTCAGGCATAAACAGGTAGCTCTGGGTTCATTTGGGTATCAATGCACTGGAATACAGCTCAATGTTCATGCAGACCTCTATTAACCACACAAACCTGACATCCTGCCAACACATTGACCCAAATTTGTATATGCAAAGGTTTGCAACTAGGGGATCTCCTCCCCCAAAGGACAGGCTTCCTTTGGGGGAGGAGATGCTTCCTCAAAACCCATTCTTTATCAAATTTAAAATGCGAATGAATTGCAACTCGCAGGTTTCAGTAAATGGTGCCACATGGTTTCCAGTGCAGCATTTGCTGGCTGTGGAGAAAACATTGTAAACCAAAACTGAAATAATTACTCAGCAATTAATAACTGGGTAACAACTATGTCAGGCCCCAAGCTTGTGGTAGGTAGCCCTAAAGACAGGTTACCTCGAATTAACACGTACACCTTGCTGGTGAAATGCTTATGTATCTGTGTAAAAAAATGAAACTATTGTGAAAAGTCTAAGTATGATAAAGTCTGAGGAAGTGACATAGAAAATAAGTGCTGGACATGTTCGTAATAGAGAACCAGGAGTGGTGGTGCACACTTGTAATCCCAACTACTCAGGAGGGAGGCTGAGGCGGGAGGATGGCACATTTGAGACTAACCAGGGCAATTTAGGGAGACCCTGACTCAAAATAAAACAAAAAGGGCTGGAGATGTAGATCAGAGTTAGGACACTCCTGGGTTCAATCCCAGAGAGAAAGAGAGAGGGAGAGAGAGAAGTGTTTATATGTTGAAGGAGCAGGTCAGCAAGCCAGCCAGTGAAGGTGAGTTTTGGATTCATCTGAACACCAAACTGACCAGTACATGCTTACAAACTATAAAAGCTTTATAAAAAGTAAAGCTTTTGAATGGACTATTGCAAAGTCTCCTTATTACATCAAACTAGAGCATCTTCCTATTTAATAATAGTTCTATATTAAATCATATCCAGTTTCTGCACCCTTAAGATTTCCAAATCAGCCAGGCGTGGTGGCACATGCTTGTAATTTCAAACTTGGGAGGCTGAGACAGGAGGATCGGGGTTCGCAGCCATCCTCAGCTACTTAGTGAGGCCCTGCACAACTTAGTGAGACCCTGTTTCAAAATAAAGAATAAAAAATAGGGCTGAGGGTGTAGCTCGGAGGTAGAATGCCCCTAGGTTCAATCCCCAGTACTGCAAAAAAAAAAAAAAAAAAAAAAGATTTCCAAGTCATTTCCAGCTGTTCTCAGATCTCCTTTCAGGGCTACTTATCCTTCACATCATGAACAGTGAGTTACCTACCTTCTTACCTTGACATAAAGTGACCATCTTCCTCTCTTGCCTTCCATGAGTGGAGAATACCTCTTCATCCATTTCCCTATGGGAAGGTTGACATGTTCTTTAATCTACTCCTCATTCACCCCTCACCACTATCCCACAACTTCATACTTGTGAAGTTTGTGCCCTCTTTGATTGACACCGTCTCTCCTGTTGTCACCACCATTAACCACCTTATACCCTTTCTAACATTTTGTTGTTTGTTTCAAGCTTATTTTCTCCTCCCTCCCTCCCTCCCTCCCTTCTTCCTTCCTTCCTTCCTTCCTTCCTTCCTTCCTTCCTTCCTTCCTTCCTTCCTCTTTCTTTCAGTACAGTGGATTGAACTCAGGGCATTCTACCTCCAAGCTATACCCCCAGCTCTTTTTATTTTTTTTTTCTTTTGAAACAGGATCTAGCTAAATTGCTAGGGCTGGAGTCAAACTTGTGATCCTCCTATCTCAGCCTCCCAAATACTGGGATTACAGACATGCACCAGTGCGCCTGGCTTTATTTCAAGCTTCTTTGTATCCTATCCTCTGCCATCCCTCAGTGACTGGGCAGCCTCTGGGTCTCCTCAGCCTCAATAACTTTTATTGCTACTTGTCTCTTTTCTTTGCATTCATGCTTTGAGTTGTACTTATCAGAATGTTTATAATATTTTTTAACTTGCCAGAAGGAAAAACACCTTGGAGCCAACTGCCATCACTTGGTGTTGGACTAAGTAAAAGAAGATAAGTTAGTGTAACAGGAGTAAGTATTATCTCCAGGTAAATCTCTTCCAATGTATAAAACAAAGACAAGCCATGAGTGGTGGTGCACACTTGTAATCCCAGTACTTGGAAGGTTGAGACAGGAGGATCACAGGTTCATAGCCAACGTCAGCAACTTAGTGAGATCCTCAGCAAATTAGCAAGACTCTGTTAGCTCAGAGCTAACTTAGCTCAGAGGTAGAATGCACTTGGGTTCAATTACCAGAACCACCAAAAAAAAAAAAGCAGACATATCATAGAACCTTCCAAGGAAATGTGGGGCATTTGGGAAGGTTACAGGTGGAAATTTTGTTAATGTCATATCCTTCCAAGGTCAATGTTTTGGGACTGTCTCCTCAAATATAGAACTTGATGAACACATAATTTTTATTAGTAACAACTTAGTAACTTATTAAATACAATCAATGAGTATTAAAATAGAATTCTTTATTGGTAACTACTAAATGCAATGGTCTTATTAAAGACTAGAGTTTCTTTTCCTGTATGTCTAAAGCCATAAATTGGGGTCTGGGGATGTAGTTCAGTGGCAGAGTGCTTGCCTACCACACACAAGACCCTGGGTTTGATCCCCAGCATCACACACACAGAAGAAGGAGGAGGAGGAGGAGGAGGAAGAGGAGGAAGAGAATGAGGAGGAGAAGGAGGAGAAGGAGGAGAAGGAGGAGAAGGAGGAGAAAGAGGAGGAGGAGGAGGAGGAGGAGGAGGAGGAGGAAAGAGCAAATGTCTAATGATGTTGGGCATCTTCATAAGCATAGTGGCCAATTGCATATCATCTTTGGGAAAATGTCTAATGTCTATTTAAGTCTTTTGTTCATTGTGTGTGTGTGGGGGGGGGGTGCACGCCCGCGTGCTGGTGATTGAACCCAGGAGCACTCTACCACTGAGCTACAATACATGCCCAGCCCTTTTTATTTTTTTATTTAGAGACAGGGTGTCACTAAGTTGCCCAGGCTGGTCTCAAACTTGGGTCCTCCTGTAAAGGTTTGGTACTGAGTAGGTTCTTCTCCTCAGCTAGTTTAGAAAAAAAAAAAAAGCCGGGAGACTTCCAGAGACTCTTAAAGTTTTATTACAGAGAGAAAGGAGGAAAGAAAGTGGGCGAAAGCGACACACTGCAGAGGGCCATGCGTGTCGGAGTGTTCTATTTCTGAACACTTTCTTTCTCTCTATAGTGAGACCCTGTTTCAAAACAAAAAATAAAAAATAATGCTGGGCTCGGTGGCGCATGCCTATAGTCCCAGCTACTCAGGAGGCTGAGGCAGGAGGATCACTTGAGTCTAGGAGTTCTGGGCTGTAGTGCTGATTGGGTGTCCACACTAAGTTCAACATCAATATGGTGACCTCCTGGGACCAGGTCGCCTAAGGAGGGGTGAACCAGCCCAGGTCAGAAATGGAGCAGGTCAAAATAAAAAATAAAATAAAATAGGGGGCAGGGACGTAGCTCGAAGGTAAAATGTCCCTGGGTTCAATCCACAGTACAAAATAAAAAGAGCGCATTTGTGCATTTCAAACCAGTTCCCAAGTGACGCTGATACTGTTGATCTGAAGCTCCCACTTTGAGAACGACTGTCCTAGAGTATCTCCACAAACCCTCTGCCCTAAATGTTCTAATTGGTCACTGTATCCGCAGCATCCAGAACAAGGTTCAGCAACGTAATAGGTCCTGAGTAAATAACTGTTGGATTAATAAATGAACCATGAAACTAAACAAATCTTAACTAAAGCAAATTCTCCCCACTGGATTTACAAAGCACTCAACAATCCAGGACACAGGCAGACATGGTGGCCAAACTAACATACCAGATCTGAGATTCTGGTAGGCACTGTAGGGGCCCTGTCCTGGGCCATGCTAAGACTTCTCAAATGTCACGCATGCCTATTTGCTATGTTAACATGATGCTCCTAATGTTTGAGTCAGTGTGAATAGCATAGTGAATGACTCCATCATCGGTGTTTCTATAGTATATTTTATGGAATCATTCATCCATCAAATATCAAGTTACATAAGTAAGGACCAGTCGCAATCCTTGTCCCTGGGGAAACAACAATGAGTGACTTCTGCCCCAAGAGCTCACAATCTGATGAAGGAAAATAAACATATGCACAGAAAAAAAAGTGTAACACATATTGTCTTAGAAGTATATTGGATAAATAGAGAAATACAATGGCAGGCTAGAGAGCTCAGGTTGTATTTAGAAATGCAAATGATGAGTTAGAAGCAGGAAGGAGGAACAGAGTGCAAGTGCCCAGGAGTTTCAGGGGAAGCTTCACAGAAGTGAATTTGGAGGTGGGTATTGAAGAATGAATAGAGGTTTTCTGCAGTTGTACGTGGGAGAAGAGCATCCGGACTGAAAGTCTAGATTGTGCAAAACCACAGTGTTTGGAAATAAGTGGGAATCCAGGAAGGTTAGGGGGAGACTGATGTGGGATAAAGCTAGAGACATAGATTAGTTAGGTCCCAAATAGTCCTTGAGAGGCAGTCTCAAAAGAGCCAGCTTGCCAGGTGTGGTGCGTGGTGGTGCACACCTGTAATCCCAGTATTTGAGAGGCTGAGACAGGAGGATCACAGGTTGAAGGATAGCCTCAGCAACTTAGCAAGACCCTGTTTCAAAATAAAAAAGGGCTGGGGGCAGGGCTCAGAGGTTGAACACCCCTGGGTTCAATTCCCATTAACTAACACACACACACACACACACACACACACACACACACACACACACACAGATGTTTATCACCTTTGCAATAGTGGTAGTCTGGTGTGTAGTAATAACAGAGATGTTTCCTGAAATGAGGAGCCTGAGGAGGTCTTTCTGTTATAGAATGATTATAGAATGTGTAGTGAGGGGGCTTTTACCCGGTCTGTCCAGCCTCATCTAAGTACAGGTGCTGCAGCCGGGTGTGGTGGCACACGCCTGTAATCCCAGTACTTGGGAGGCAGAAGGATCGCAGGTTCAAGGACAGCCTCAGCAAATAGTGAGACTCTCATCAACTTAGGGAGACCTTGTTTCCAAATAAGAAATAAAAAATTGGGCTGGGGGTGTAGCTCAAAGGTAGAATGCCTCTGGGTTCAATCCCTAGTGTCACACACACAAAAAAAGTATAGGTGCTGGGTTTGCCTTCTCTTCCCCCTACCACTGCACTAAGTATATGGGGTTCTACCTTCCATCTTGGGGGTTGGAAGTATTCCAATATTTTGAAATGGATGTTTGTTCAAGCAGGTAAATTGAAGAGAATTGCTATTGTTCTTCCATTTTGGGACGATTTCAACGTATCAAAAATGGTGATCCCAGTACTTGGGAGCCTAAGACAGGAGGATCTCAGGTTCAGCAACTTAATGAGACCCTGTTTCAAAATAAAATAAAATAAAATAAAATGGGCTGGGGGTGTAGCTTGGAGATAGAACACCCCTGAGTTCCGTCTCCAGTGCCAAAAAGAAAACAAAGTGAAATAGGAAATCTAAGTGCTTCCATGGGAATGGTGGGGAGTTGAGAGGTAGGAAAATATTGAAGACCAATGTAGAACTTGAGCCAGGTTTGGATGGTAGGTTAAATTTGAGTAGCTAAAGACAAGAGGGAAAGGCATTCTGGTCCTGAATAAGCACAGTCATCCGTTTTCTCTGCTCTTTATCCTGAGTTACTGGGTGATGCTAAAAACAGCATAAATTGTGCTGATTTTTCCGTTGTAGTTCCACATGTAACATGTAGTGTGATGCCAGAGACATTTTAAACACCAATCTTAATGTGAATAAATTGAATTGATTAGCTATAACTCAACTCATCTCTCTTCTACCCATCTACTAAGGAAAAGACCCTTTGAAGCTTTTTCCTAAAATAAGCTATCCTCTAATCAGGAACTGTGGATGCTGGCTGTAAAGTTTATGTTATGTTTAGAATAGGATATAACCACATCAACGAGGCATTATGAGAAGTGCTTTGTAAAACGGAACTCTCAGCTGAGTGCGGTGCACTTGGGAGGCTGAGCCAGGAGGATCACAGTTTCGAGGCCAGCTTCAGCAACTTAGTGAGGATCTTAGCAACTTAGTGAGACCCTGTTTCAAAATAAATAATAAAATAAAATAGGACTGGGAGTGTAGCTCAGAGGTAGAATGCCCCTGGATTCAATCCCCAGTACCACCACCAAAAAAAAAAAAAAACAAGCAAACAAACAAGAAATGGAACTCTCTGAATTGACTCTCTTATGCTTTATGAGTTGTATAATACTTCTACTCTGCTAAAGATTATTATTTATGTTTCTTTTTTTGTGTGTGGTACCGGGGATTGAACGCAGGGGCGTTCTACCTCCACGCTACGCCCCCAGCCCTATTTTTTATACTTTATTTTTGAAACCTGGTCTCACAAAGTTGCGGAGGGCCTCACTAAGGAGAAAGAGAGAGAGAGAGACAGAGAGACAGAGAGACAGGGAGAGAGAGAGCTGAGGCTGGCCGCGAACCCGGATCCTCCGGTCTCCGCCTCCCAAAGTACTGGGATTACAAGCGTGCGCCACCACGCCCGGCTTATTATTTATGTTTCTATGGGCTGTTTATTGCATGAGGTAGTGCAGCTGAGGGGGACAAGTTGGGGCTCAAATTCAGCCCAAATTGTGTGCAATAAGTCATGTGCCCATGAGCTACATACACCTCTAGAAGTCCTTTTTAAAAATGTTTGTACTGTAGTTATATGCGCTAGCCGCAGCCCTCACTATACTCTTCATCCTTTCTATGCGCTATTCACTTTGAAAAGGATGGCCGAAATCTCAATGATATTTACTATCATTCATTACAATCTGTATCATATTTCTGGTACTGCTGTCCCTAAAAGTGGTCCTAAGGCAAAGTCCAGCATTTAAGCGTTTACTGGAAGGTGTAATCTCAGCTGAGGGAAAAGGGGAAGAGAGACAGAGAAAAATAGAAGTAGATAAAGGCTTGGTGATTGTGAGTTGACCAGAGCCTCACAAGAAAACACAGCCAGTCATTCACTGCACGGAGCTCCTCGCTGTTCCCTATCTCATAGTGGTCAAAGTTGGCACGATGGGACTAATACATTCCTGGAATGTCTTCCCCTGTCCCTTTAGCCATCTGCTAGAGGAGCCAAATGCTATACCCCAAGATGTGGCTCTCTATGTGGGTCCAAAAGTGACGGGAGAAGCCAGAACCTCTGTGGGTGCATTGGGGTCGGGTCTGGAGCTGGAGCCGCTGTGGCTCCTGTTGGATCAGGAATGGGGGAGGCTGGGTGAGAAATGAGGACATTCAAGAAGCTCTGGTAGGTTTAGAAGATGGGACAATGGCAATGGTGACGATGCCAGCCAGGTTCTATACTGAGGAAGAGATGGAGCAGGCCCAGGAGGTACTCAAGCCAAGCAACCTATCTGGGGAGGCCCATGAGTTTTGGACTACCTGGATCAATAGATCAACAGAGAAAGAAAGAAAGAAGAAAGGAAGGAAGGAGGAAAGGAAATTAAAATCTTTGTCAATGCTTGTTAATGTGAAAATATAGCAAAATTGCTATTTTTGATGACTCCTTCCCATTAGAATAATGAATCAAGGCAGGAATTTTCAGAGTTTTACATGAGCCAATATCAATGACATAAAGAAAAAGCCCACAGATATGACACAGGAGTATGAATGTAGACAATGAAAGTGACTTCTGGTCATCCTTTGGGACGTGGAAATGGATACTTTATAGAATAACCATCATTGTATTGGGATTTACAGGTCATTGAAATTTACCTGATCATTCAGAACCGGATGGCTCCTAAAATGTTATGTCAAGGAAACTTGTCACACAAACTAACAACTCAAAAAACAATGGCCGCTGAATAGACACTAGCTATATATGTATTTAAAAGTAGGATAGGATAGTTAGAATAATGATTTGCCTAAATTTTATAAACATGCCTTCTACAAAACATACACATTTGTTTGTTGTTTGTTTTTTTCATGTAGAAGCCAAGGCATAAGCAGTCTAAGGCTGACGTGACCCTTCTTTGGTCATCTGCAACCCTGGCTGTTCTTACTTTCCACTCTGCTAACTCCCAAGTATGGCTTTGCCTGCAGGGTCCAAGCTGTCAACGCAGCCATCACACCCACCTTCTAAGCCACCAGACCAAGAAAAGGGAGGAAGACGTAAAGGGGCATCTTCTTTAATATCACTTCTTAGAAGATGCACACATTGCCGGGTGTGGTGGCACACACCAGTACTTGAGAGGCTCAGACAGGAAGATCGTAGGCTCAAGGCCAGTTTCAGCAACTTAGCGACACCCTCAGCAACCTAACAAGACCCTCTTTCAAATATAAAAAATAAAATAGGGCTGGGGGTGTAGTTCAGCGGTAGAATGCCCTGGGTTCAATTCCCTGTACCACACACACGCACATGCATGTACACACACACACACACACACACACACACCATTCCTTTGTGTTTGTTTGTTTGTTTGTTTGTTTGTTTTTGCAATACTGGGGGATTGAACTCAGGGGTGCTTTACCACTGAGCTACATCCCTAGCCCTTTATATTTTATTTTGAGACAGGGTCTCATTAAATTGCTCAGGTTGGCCTAGAACTTGTGATCCTCCTGCCTCGCCTGCTGAGAGGCTGGGATTACAGGCGTGTGCACCAAGCCCAGCACATCATTTTCTTTATATCCTATTGAACCAACCTAGCCTTATGGACACATGGAACTAAGGCAAACTGGGAAGCTTTGCTTTTTTCCTGGCAAACTTTGCATCCAGATAAAAATCTGGGGCTATTACTATGCAAAAAGAGATTTTAAAGGACAACTAGCCTTTATGCCAGAAGTAATGGATGTTCTGCTCAAAACGCCAAGAGAAAAGTAACAAAAGGTGATAATTGTTTAATTTCATTAAATTAATTTTGCTTGCTGATTAAGAGGGGAAACAAGTGTATTAAGTGTCTGCTGTATAACCAGCATTGTCTGGAGGATTTTTTTTCTTTTTTCGGTACAGGCCATTGAATCCAGGAGCATTCTACATCTAAGCTACACCCCCAGTCCTTTTTATTTTGAAATAGGGTCTCACTCAACTGCTGAGGCTGGCCTCACACCTGCGATCCTCCTGTCTCAGCCTCCCAAGTACTGGGAATACAGGCGTGTGCCACCACACCCCAGCCCTGAAGGTTTGCATATAACACAGATGTAGGGTACTATCCCTGCCCTCAAGAAGTTTCCCCCACTAATTAGGGAGACAAACAGGAATAACTAGAGATAAGTTCAAGGCAATGTGTAATCCCTTTTTCTTGGATACTGAAATGGTAAGAATTTGTGAAGTAGGTTATATTGGCGCATAGGAACACACTCAAGGAACCCTATATTCTCCAAACTTCTAGAATGCTCCACCAAATCCTTGATGGCTGGGTCTTTCCCAACCTTCAAAAGAAGGCTCAAATGTCACTTCCTAAGGGTGAAGCTACACCACATCTAAAAAAGGGTAATTTCCAGGAACTCTCCAGTTCCTGTGGGCTGGGACCTGGCTTGTCCTATTCGTCACTGTGTCCTGGGGACCTAGAATAGTGACCGGCACATGGCAAGCGTTCATTAATGTACGTGGAATGAATGAATAAATGCAGGATGCTGTTTCAAATGTAGGATGCAGGAGCCCCTAGAGAGATGCCCCACGGCAATGCAGGAGTGTGACCACAGGGACTAAACCTCTCAGCAGCAGCTCCAACCATGCACACAGACCCCAGCAGTCAGAACCTCCCCAGCTTCGCATTCTGGGTCATCCAAATATAGCATTATCTTCAGTCAGCTTAACAGACGTGAACCAATCTTCCCTCAATCTTGCCCGTAAGTCGCTGCTGTCTCCCTGTCCCCCATAATCAAGCTTCTCAAAGTAGCCTTGGGACAACAGCTCCTTCCAATGACTCCTCATCCCTGGGGATGGTTGTGACTCAGCCCTCGTCACACCATGTAAACAGCCACCACTAAAGCACCGGTGCTTCCAAATTGTCCTCATTTCAGCTGGGTGTGGGGCATATATATATAATCCCAGTACTTGAAAGGCTGAAACAGGAAGATTGCAGGTTTGAGGCCAGCCTCAGCAACTTAGCGAGACTCTCAGCAACTTAATGAGACCCTGTTTCAAAACAAAAAAATAAAAAATAAAAAATAAAAAATAAAATAGGGCTAGGGGTGCAGCTTGGAGGTAGAATACCCCTGGGTTCAATCCCCAGTACCAAAAAAAATTATCCTCATCTCACTAGACCCCTTAGGCCTTACTCATTGTTCCTCCCTTGACATCCATGGCCACACGCTCCTCAGCCTCCTCTCACTTTTGCTTCTCAGCCTCCATCGCTGCCTCTTCCTCCTGTCCACGACAGCGTGGCCCAACACATTGACGTGCTCTCTGTAAGTAATCTCGTCCACTTCCGTGTCATTAGCACCACCTGTATTCTGACAACTCCTAAGAACCTCTAGTTCACAAGCTCCATTGGTATACATTTTTTAACTGTCTAGCTGACATCTGCACCTGGACATCAATGGCACTTCTAACTCAACATGCTCTGAATTAAACGTATTATCTATTATCCCCACTGGGCTGGCCTTAATCTTTATTTCTATTTTGATTCATGACCTCACTATCAAATGACAACACCTGTTCAAACCAGTAAATATTGTCTCCTAGTGTCTTCCCCTCTTGCACCAACTACCTTCACTTGCTCCTAAATACTGTGTGTGTGTGTGTGTGTGTGTGTGTGTGTGTGTGTATGTGTGTGTGTGTGTGTATTTCTGGGGATTGAACCCAGGGGCCTTGTGCATGCTAGGTAAGTGTTCTATCACTGATACCTCCAGCCCTACCCTCTCTTTTTGTTTTTTTTTGGGGAGAGGATTCTGGGGATTGAACACAGGGGCATTCTACCTCTGAGCTACACCCCCCTTTTTATTTTAGGTTTTGAAACAGGGCCTCCCTAAATTGCTGAGGCTGGCCTTGAACCTGTGATCCTCCTATCTCAGCCTCCAAGTACTGGGATTACAGGCTGTCCCACCATGCTCAGCCTTACCCTTGTCTTAAATGTCATTCTCGAGCCAGGCATGGTAGCACACGCTTGTAATCCCAGTACTTGAGTGGCTAAAACAAGAGAACCACAGGTTTGCGGCCAGCCTCAGCTACTTAGTGAGGCCCTCTGCAACTTAGTAAGACCCTGTTTCAAAATAAAGAATAAAAAAGAGGGCTGGAAGTGTAGCTCAGAGGTAGAATGCCCCTGGATTCAATCCCCAGTACCGCAAAAAAAAAAAAAAAAAAAAAAAAAGCCATTCTCCTCACTGTCAGACCATTAGCCCCTTGAAATAAGATTTATCTTATGCATCTACATCCAGGGATAGTAAAATTACCAAAAAAAAAGGTGGTGGTATGATCATTTTGATAATCAGCTCTTAAAGATATTTATTACAAAATATGTATTTAGCTCTCTATATCAGAAACTTAAATTATCTCTTTTGTAAACAGCTACTTTTTCCTCTAACTGACTGTAGCAGCCATGTATATTAGTCTCTAAAAATTCAAACTCTGCCCAAGCGTGATAGCACCTGCCTGTAATCCCAGTACTTGGGAGGCTGAGACAGGAAGATCACAGGTTCGCAGCCAGCCTCAGCAACTTAATGAGGCCCTCTGCAACTTAGAAAGACCTTGTTTCAAAATAAAAAAAAAATAAAATAGGGCTGGGGGTTGTAGCTCAGTGGTAGAGTATCTCCAGCAAAAATGGAAGGAAGAAGGAAGAAAGGAAGGAAGGAAGGAAGGAAGGAGAAAGAAAGAAAGAGAGAGAGAGAGAGAGAGAGAGAGAGAAAGAAAGAAAGAAAAGAAAGAAAGAAAGAAAGAAAGAAAGAAAGAAAGAAAGAAAGAAAGAAAGAAAGAAAGAAATTTAAGATCAGGAACTTCCAACTTAAAATGGTTACTAACAAACACTGTTGGTACCATTTTACATTGAGGTTCCAGATACAGCCGGAAACCATTCACAAAAACCATTCAGAAAAAAAAAAAATTCCGACTTTAAGACACGTGCATTACATTGCGGAATTAGAAAGGAAGTCTTGAAATATACCTGATCCTGCAAAGTAATTCTGTCCACAAACTGGGCAAAGGGAGAGATTTCTCATTTTGTTCACCAACCGGTAATTTGGTGGGAGGGGTTTGGGCTATTTTAATTAATTATTGTAAATTAAATATTTCAACAACGTGAAGTGAGCCCTTAAAAGAATGAAAAAAAATACACATAGCTCCCCTCTGCTAAAACGGCAGTTGATGACAGAATTCCTACTGTCTAATCTATAAAAATAAAACCCGAGTTTTCAGCTAATTCCGTTTTCTTTAACACAAAAAACAGTGCCACCCCAGTTAGATGTTTTACCGAGCACGTTAATTTCCACTCACAGCTGCAGCAATTAGAAAGTGTACTTAATGGAGTGTCATGTTAATTGTTTTCAGAGTTAACCAATTTCTCCATTTAATTGTCAATTGATTAACCTATTGAAATGTTAAGTGACTCAGTTTCCTTCCAGAGTAAACAGCAGCACAGTAGCTTCAGCAGCCCAAGGCAGCGCTCCTTTGCTCGGGTTCAATGTGCTGGTATTTTTCTACACCTCCCTGCGCTTTTAATTAGATGAGGCAATGTTACATGTATTTGTCTGCTGGAAAGGTTATCAGTGCGGTAGCTGACCCGCAGAGGTAAGGTTGAGTTGAGGAGCTTTAATAGAAATGGTTTTCAGCTAGGACTGTGGTACTTGATTGCATTGTGATGGTAATTAACTCAGACCGCGTTCCTCAACCTGCGTGTGTGTGTGTGTGTGTGTGTGTGTGTGTGTGTGTGTGTGTGTGTGTCTCCTGTAGCACTAACTATGCAATGAGATGTTTCCTATGTCGTGTATATATGCACTTATTAAGCACTCATTGGATTCTAATAAGCATGCAAATTGCCAAGAGTGTCTGTAGGCTAATACCATACTGCTCAGATGCCATTAAATAAATACAGTAATCGTTGCCTGTGGCACATTTTGCAGAGAGAACGCCAGCTCCCTTTGGTAGAATTTTGCACCTTTATTTTCATGGCGTGTCATTCCAGGGGACCTTTACAACTATAAAGTAAAAATGATCTTTTTTTTTTCTTTCGATTTCAGCACACAGGGCAGAGAGGGCCCAACAGATGGTCAAAGAGAGCATTTTTTCTACTGTTCTCCTTAAAGATGACTGTGTTTTAGTGACCCAATCCATGTCAGGCCCTGGCAGTGAGCTATTAACCCCGCCTTCTCGCACACTGTTTGGGGACTCGGAGTGCGTCTTGCTTGCATGGGTGTTTTTACTGTACTGCACTATTGTTTAATTACCAGACAATTGCCACAACTGAGCCAGCATTATCATCCTTGATAATGTTGGTAGCAGGCAACTGAGACAAAATGATTACAAACCTATGTTGTGTTCAATAGTTCTTTAGAGGATTTCTCTCCTCATAGTTCTGGCTCATTCATGTTGGATTCAGCACATTTGTTCTTTAAAAAAGGCATAGCTTAGAAGAGTTTCAGGGCGGGTTAATAACTCAACTGAAAATGGCTGCTCGCTTTGTGCAAGCTTGTTCCTGCAGTTGCTTGGGGCTTTCTTCAGTTTTGCCGCTCTGCAGCTTCGGCCCAGTTGGTAAACAGCTTAAGTCCAGACATCTTTTCAATTCTCTGAGCAGTGGATTGAAGTAAAAATGCATATAAGTGGCGACTGACTGGCGCTGGCCGGACAATAGCCTGTAACATTATGCAAGGGTATTTACATAGGAATAAGGCCTCACTGAAGGACGTGGGGCAATTAATGGTGTGGGACACACATATAAGGGAAGTTCGTCCAATCCTTTCCTCAATAAAGATCTTTTGTAAAGTGCTATGGAAACTCATGAAGGCCCCAAAGAGATTAAGGGTGGGACTTTTAATGTATGTGTATATATATTTTTTAAAAAATTGAATAAACCAAATAGTATTAAATAAATGCACAGGAAAGAATAGTAATTCTTTGCTTTGTTTTAATCATTTTGGGTAGTTTCTCCAATCCTGCAACAGAAGGCAGTTCGTGTTTTCAGTTCTCTCTTTATTTTCTTTCTGGGGCAATATTTATTTATTTGTCTGTTTTGGTATTAGAGATTAAACCCAGGGGCATTCTGCCCCTGAGATACACCCCAACCCTTTGCATAATTTATTTTGAAACAGGCTCTTTGTAAGTTGCTGAGGCTGGCCTCAAACCTGTGATCCTCCTGTCTCAGCCTCCCAAGCATGTGCTGCCAGGCCCAGCTTTGGGTGATGTTTATTGAACCGACATTCATTCTGATGTAGACAAGGTCCTTAATTTATCTTCTTTATCTGTGTGATTGGAATTGAAGCATCATCTTTTTTTTTTCTTTTTTTTTGGTGCTGGGGATTGAATGCAGAGGCATTCTACCACCAAGCTACACTCTCAGCCTGATTTTATTTCTTATTTGGGAACAGGGTCTCCTTAGGTTGCTGAGAGCCTCACTAAGTTGCCGAGGCTGGCTTTGAACCTGCAATCCTCCTGTCTCAGCCTCCCAAGTACTGGGATATTTGAGAAGTTCTGCGCTACTTCTTATTTCAAGTAATGTTTAAGCCTTGGAAGGAGAAATGGCCTGGCCCAGTGGCTGGGCCTAAGAGGAAACTCCAGGATCTTCAGAACTGTGGGGAGGTGTGTTTACCGATGAAATGAATGGCCTCCCAAACAGGGAGCGGTGGAAAGAAAATGCAGGGGTGTGTCATAGGAGGATGTGAAAGCATTAATTCAAACCTAGTCCTTTTAGAGGATGTATTTCTTAAGAGAATAAGACATCTTGTCAGTCCAGATAAAAATTAAAAGGCCAAAGGCTTTAATTATTTTCATTCCAATACTGTCCTGATACTATTGTCATTGATGGGAGGAGGAGGTGCAGGAAGTCCTTCCAAGTCTGGGTAGCTCTTCCACTTGGCTTTCTCCTTATCAGAAGCTTGCCATCTACTTCTGCCTTGGCCAGATAGCATTACTGCTTGTATTACTTTGAGACAGAATACTTTTAATAAGGTATCATTAGCATTTTAAGAATAAGGTGGAAGAATGTTACTCCTTAAATAATCCAAGGATTTCTTTCCTGTTTTAGGACCAGTTCAAGCACTGACTCTCTATTTTAAGCCAAGCGCTTCAGTTTCTTCTTTCTTTTTTCTTTGTAAGTCCTTATCTCACTCAAAGGACATTTTCTCAGAAAGGAGAACTTGGGCCCGGAGTGCTCCGGCTCTGTTTGCACTTGCTTGTGGACCCGTTCTAACTTCCAAAGTTGTTTTTCATCCCCTTTTTGCATTTATAGTTGGTTCCTGAAATCCCTGCCCATGTAGGATGAGTGAAGTCAAATCTTAATGTGATAATGCACAAGCTTCGGGTGCCTGTGTCTGTGTGTGCTGTACAGAGAGAGCGATTTCAGCTGCGGCCCTGTCACGCAGGTGGAAATCAATGTCTCATTCAGGACTATTGATCAGTACTAAATTAATTAGACTCCAAGACTTATGGCAGTTGATAAGGCAACTTGTTAATTTCGTCAATGATAGTGTTTTCCCTAAAGCAGCAAATACCCTCTTCTTTAGAAAAGGCATTTCTAACACTCACTGCCAGTTATTTTCTTGTGTTGGTTTTTTTTTTGTCTTCCTTGTTTTGTTTTCTTCTGGAGAGGGGGTGGTTCGACGTAGATGGGTTGGGAGGGAGGCGATCAATATGCAAAGAAGGGCCATAAAAAGGTATGTTCTGAGGAGTTAGTCCAGAATATTCATTAACCAGAATATTCATAATGGTTAATATTAGCCCAGAATATTCATAATGGTTAATATTAGTTAATAATAATCCAGAATATTCGTAATGGTTAATATTCATTAACCATTCCAGTTCTCTTGCCTCATGCTGTAGTTTCAGGATGCAAAGAAGGCAGCAACCAGATTATCACCCAGAACCTGGATTTCCTCCGGGGCTTTGGTCATGTAAGTCCACTTCAGCCCTACGAGGATGTTCATTTGGAAGGGGGCTACTTCCTAAACCTTCATTTAGGATTGGCTGATACAGACTGCTCTGGCTTTTCATTGAAACCTGCAACAGTGATGGTCAGAGTCAATAACAAAGACTCTGGGCCCTGTCGGTAATGCAAACTGTGAATGGAATGGAGATATCCCAGAATGCCCTGGACATGGGGCAGTACTTCCTGCTGGCTTGGAAGGACAAAAGGACAAAGCCCGGGAGTGTAGGGGTCCCACCAACAGCTCTTGGAGGCAACAGCCTGCTATCAGCAGCACTCCAACCCTCTGAGAATGCTAATAAGCTAGTGAAGAGCTCGGCTTTCTTGCCATAATTCTATAGTGTGGTTGAGGACCCCATAGTGCTCACTAAATAAAGACAACTAATTGAGAATTTTTTGCACATTTTGCCCAGGGGACTTGTTGTGCATTCGATTCTTTGGGGAGAATGTACCCCTACTGACAAGAGGAGCTCATTGTTCTAGTAGCTTCGCATTACTCTTCCCCGGGTCTAAGACTGACTTTCGAAGTATGACAAAAATGTTTAATTTTGATTTTTTTTAATTATGTAGCTGAGAATTATTTTAGATCCCAGAGAATAGGCGTTCCAGTGTTCATCTTAAAAAAAAAAATCCTGGCAGAGTTTTTTGAATTAAAGCCCTGTTTTTTTCTTTTTCTTTCTTTCTTTCTTTTTTTTTTAAATTGTATTTTCTGTGGTGAGGCCTACATTTTTGTGTCTGCAGGTGACACGTTGATTGAAACTAAAATTAATAAATCAGCTGAAAAGCTCACACCTACAGCTCACAGCAGGGCCTGGAAAACACGTTTATAAAGGGAGCTTTATGCCCTCATATAAAGAAGGAATAAATTACAGAAGCACTTGTTGCCTTGGACTTGATTTTGCTTTGCAATCGGGTATCTTATTTTTGGAGGCTTATTGTTAATCAACAGGTTCCTGGTTGCTTTAGCAGGTGACTTTGCTATTAATCTCCTATTTGACCATCATAGCATATTAATGAGGAGCTTGTAGATGCGCGGCTCTATCTCCTGACCAGGGAATTAGTTTAAAAGGTGCACTTTTTACTCAATGGCTTGCAGTTAGCCACGTTGAGGACCAAATGCAAAGTAGCATTTTCTACAGCTTGTGTAGTATTAAGGAGTGTTTTACTAACATATGTGTCTTACTGTGCTTTTCTTCTCTCCTACACTTATTTCTTCACCATGGAGGGCAATTATGGAACTTACCAGCCTCTGTTCATTTTTTTTTAACAAAATAAAATTATATATAAATAACAAAATGATATCCTTTCTTATTAATGTGCACCCTCGTTTTAATTAAACAATGTCAGTGTGCTTTGGAGGTGTGTTCGGAATTAAAATGTATGGTTTGAGGAGGCAAGGGGTTCAACATTTCTCACCAGAACTAAATTAATAAATGTCATTACAAGTGCAGGAATTTAACCATCACATTTCCCTTTAGAGTCTGAGGTAATTGGAAATGTTTAAGCTTAACAAAAGAAGGAAGGAAATATACCTATGGGGGTAGCTTAGAAATATAAAGAAGAAATGAGGATTTAAGTCTTAAATTTGTAATTACAAGGAACACATAATGGTGCAAAAAGCCCAGACAACCCCACATATAGGAAGAGCTGCTTTGTGGCTCACTGTGGATATTTCAAAGCACACCCTCTACCTAGCATGACATTATCATTATTGTCCGTTTCCTTTCAAATCTTCAAGACAGTTTGGTCCACACCTCAAGCATCTAAACCTAACAAAGGTCAAGCTTGTGCTTTTCTTATTTTTAGCCTTTTAAAGTGAAGGGTCTGTGACAATGAAGCCAGTGAAGGCCCATTTGCTGTCACTATCTACCTCATCTTTTCAGACTAAGTCCTGAAGTGTCTTCGTTCTGTAGGTTAAAGTCAGCACCATCATCTCAGGAAGGAGTTCTCTGTATAGATTTCATGATGGGAAGAGGCAAGTTAGAGGTATTAGTAGAAAAGTTGAAGGTTAATCGCAGGAATGCCTAAGAGTGAACATTAACAGAACCTTTCCATTTGACATTATTTATGTGGTATTTGTCCTTAAAAAATGCAGAATAACAACAACAACAACAAATCATCAGGGTTATCCTTGGGCTGTAACACTAGGTTACTCTCACCGATGGGGACAATTGGAAATAGTACTACCCTCTTAAAAGAGTTACCCAAGTTACCAGTTTAACGCCCAGTTTCGAATTATACTACCAGGTTGGGCGTGGTGGCGCACGCTTGTAATCCCAGTACTTGGGAGGCTGAGACAGGAGGATCCAGGTTTGCGGCCAGCCTCAGCTACTTAGTAAGGCCCTCCGCAACTTAGTGAGACCCTGTTTCAAAATAAAGATTAAAAAATAGGGCTGAGGGTATTATAGCTTGGAGGTAGAATGCCCCTGGGTTCAATCCCCAGTACCGAAACAAAAAAAAGAATTATACTACCAAGCTGACCATCTTGTACTGGGTAGAGGGACCCTCATCTGCTCCCAAATCAACATGATCTTGATCTTCATTCTAGGGCTTTTTTGTTTGGGCCAATGAGCTAGGAGACTGTTGTTGAGGGCCCCTCTCCCACAACAACCACAGGAAAATAAAACAAAAATAGTTCACTGGATAGTTGACTACTTGACTGAAGCCTCATTTATCTTTTAAAACTGAAGAAGAAAAAAATAGCGTGTTCAGCTGGGCATGGTGCTGCACACTTGTAATCCCAGTATTTGGGAGGCTGAGACAGTAGGATCACAGGTTCAAGACCAGCCTCAGCAACTTAGTGAGGTTCTCAGCAACCTAGCAAGACCCTGTTTCAAAACAAAATATAGCCAGGCATCGTGTCACACGTCTGCAATCCCAGTACTTGGGAGGCTGAGACAGGAGGATCACAAGTTTGAGACCAGCCTCAGCAACTTAGTGAGGCCCTGTTTCAAAATAAAAAGTAAAATAGGGCTGGGGTGTAGCTCAGAGGTAAAATGCTCCTGGATTCAATCCCCAGGACCACAAACAATAATAATAATGTGTTCTATACTCCACAAAAACAAAACTTCTGGCCCAGGGACACAAAAATCAACTTTTGTAGTTTTCATGTAGCTTGGAATAGTTGTGTGTGTGAGGTGGACAGAAGGATCTTGTAAATGAGGAATAGAAGAAAAAGGGGAAACAAAATTAATGTTAAAAGAAATGGAAGAGGTGGCTAGTGTATTCTAGGAACAGTTAGGTTCATTTTTTGATGATCGTGGTACAAGTTTCTAGAAAACAAGGTTCCTGGTGTGTAGGGAGGCCTTGCAGCCCTAGCAAGAGTTTATAAGGAAGGACAGTTCCTGTTAGAGAACTCCCCCCTCCCCCAGTTCTCCCTCAAGTACTTCCAGCCAGGGAGGTTTCAAGCCCTTTTTCTCTTTCACAATTTAGCAAGATCAGACACATTTCTGCAATGCATATGCAGATTTTACCTCTTGTTACTTTCTCTAATGAGCGTTCACTTAATCAATTTGACAGCCTTTATGCCCCCCTCCCCCTTTATTTTGTCTTCACATCCACTAAGAAAGTTTTCAGGGAAAAAAAAGTGTTAACAGATTCAAGGGGGCTTTGCAACGTGAAATGGTAGCTGGCCTAAGTGGGGTGAATCGCAGGGCTGTACAATGACCTATTCTCTTCACCCCCTCCCCACTGGCTCCTGAAAACAGGAAGCACATCTGCCCATCTCCTAAGAAAGCCTGTACTTTCATAGCCGATAGGAAATGAATTTCCTTGTCAAGAATTCAAAGCAATTAGTTGTTATAATCTAACAAAACAAGGACTGTACTTTGGACGGTCTTTGCTCATAACCTCATGCACCCAACCCTGCCAAAAGCACTTTTTTTTTTGTACTGAGGATTGAACCCAGGGGCGTTCTACCTCTGAGCTACACCCCCAGCCCAATTTTAATTTTTTTTTTTTTTTTTTTTTTTTTTTTT
>PVJS01020594.1:0-32417 GCA_004027185.1 Glis glis | reverse complement strand
GAAGTTGCGGAGGGCCTCACTAGGTAGAGAGAGAGAAAGAGAGAGAGAGAGAGAGAGATAAGAGAGGAGAGAGGAGAAAGAGAGAGAGAGAGAGAGAGAGAGAGAGAGAGAGAGAGAGATCACACGCACGCGCGCATGCATGCTGAGGTTGGCCGCGAACCCGGATCCTCCGGTCTCCGCCTCCCAAAGTACTGGGATTACAAGTGTGCGCCACCACGCCTGGCCACCCCAGCCCCTTCTTAATTTTTTGTTTTATTTGTTTTTGTTTTTGTTTGTTTTGAAACAGTGTCTCACTAGGTTGCTGAGGGCCTTGCTAAGTTTCTGAGGCTGGCCTCAAACCTGTGATCCTCCTATCTCAGCCTCCCAAGTATTGGGATTACAGGCATGCACCACCACACCTGACTGCATGGGTTTATTGAAATCTTAAAACTATACCTTATACATAGGTTATTCCAGGGCAATATTGATGTAATACTTTACAGGATGAATTTATTGTTTAACACTTTGTTCTAATGTCCTAAAAATGACCCTTTCAAAGAAATACTCTCCTAGTTCGGGGATTCTTTTTATTTTTGTTTTTATTTTCTGCTTTATGAATGCAGTAACACTGTTGATAGTTCAGTAGACATCTTTGTGATACATTCCAGGAATAGTTATTTGACATTTTATAAACTGAACATAAATATATCCTAAAGACAATGCTACTGTATACACTTGAAGTTGTTCCAAGTATTTCTTTAGATAAGTTAATTGACGTTCTGTATTGTGGGATGAGGCCTGAGACCAATTAAAGCCTCAGGGTCCTGGGCTTCAGGAAGATGAAATTATCTGACATGGCTTACACTCTCTCCCTGCTTTCACCAATTATAGGATTTCCCTCTGGGAGGTTTCCACACCAGGGTCTCAATTAGAAGAGTGTGTTAACAAAAACAAAGTCTTGTAGACAAGTGTTTTTTTTATTTTGCAAGAATATTACATTCAAAACAATTGCAGCAATACTTTCAATGAATGCCCATAATACTTACGATGCTCAATATAGATGTCAGTATCATCTGGTTTTCATTCTGAGAAGGGCGAATTCACAGTCTACTTTATAAGCACACATCATGCTAGGAAAAGAAATCTATGCACAGTATGACCTACTTTTGATGTACTGAATGTTTCCTCAAAAAGAATTAAAAACTGTCATTAAAAAGTCAGACAGAAGTGTGCTAATACAATGGATGTAAAATCATATTTCAGCATAGTAAGAATGAGTTGTATTTTTCATGAAGTTTTACAACCAATAATTTTAGGTATATTTTGCTATTACATAGACATATAAATCCTCTCAGTTCTCAGAATATATTTAAATCCAAAGTTATATATTCTGTTGCCTCTTTCGGTACATAATTCTTTTTGTAAAGGAAAGAGCAGCCTTCATTAAAGTAGGCTAAATTTTGGTACTATGACTATTCATATTTTTGTCATACTACTGTCATGTTTTCCATGTGGGCATGCTCAGAAACACCCTTGTCTCTATAGGAGGGTTTCATTTTTATTACTGAATTATTCCTCTGTTGTAATAAAATGCACTGTAAGTTCATTTTCACTAACATTAACAATAACTCTATAACACATGATGTATACCCATTTTATAGATGAGAACTCTGAGGTTCATCGATATTAATCTGATTTGATAACTAGAGATTCTGAACCAATCTCCTGCCTCTACATCTCTGCTCCTTCTGTTACATCAAGGTGACAGATCACACAACTGTGCTACATGCACTCATGAGCATCAGAGATGATAGATGTTGTGGCCTGTCATTAGCATTCAGTTGATAACAAGCTTATTGTCATTTTTATAGTGTCAGGTATGTGCATTGTGTGTGGGGGGTACTGGGGATTGAGCCCAGCGGAGATCTACCTCTGAGCTTTTTATTTTTTATTTTTTTAACTTTGAAACAGGGGCTTGCTAAGTTGCTGAGGCTGTCCTCGAACCTGCAACCCTTCTGTCTCAGCCTCCCAAGTACTGGGATTACAGGCGTGTACCACACCACACCCAACTTCCCACTACTGTTGTGCTTTGCCTCACTCTTGGCCTGTCATCCTCTCCCCAGTCCCTTGTCATCTGATCCATTCTCCAACCTTAGCCTAAAAGTCACTTCCAACAAGCTTTTCCTGGTCCTACAAACCAGAGGGAATCTCTCCCTTATCTGAACGGCTGTCGCACCTGGAACCTGCTTATTAGATCCTCTCTACCTTGTATGGTAAAATGTTTATTTTATCCACTGTGCCATTAAACCAAAAGAACCTCAAGGAGCTGGGTAATATCTTACTCTTCTCTGTTTTTCCCATAGCACCTACCCCAGGACTTAGCCCTGGACGAATGTATGAATAGATTCATAAATACATGACGTCTCTATATAGAATCTGTACTTTCTCATTAATAGTCTTAAAATCTCTTAATTTAAAATGTGCAAGAGCTCCCATGTTACCAGTTTTAAGAATATGACCCATTTCTAAAGTGACTAAATAAAAATTCCACTCCTTGACCCTTCCCCAGAGAACATCACTTCCAGGATGGATATGAATCAACCAGAATTTCCAGAGAAGCCTTAGGGGCACTGCAGAAATGTGACCTGGAACAAAAAAAAAATAGGAAGATAGGTGAAGTTGTGAACTGAACTGGCAAATCAGATGGGGGAAAAATGTTTCTAATGAGAATGAGTATCTTTTGGTCAAGAAAACTTCTTGATGTATTTATGAGAAATCAAATAGTTTGATATATTATTGACTCTTGATTTTAAAAGGATAAAAGCTTGGCAAAAATAAGGAAATTCAGAAACCCAAAGTGGTTGATAACTCATCACCCTGTGGCTGAACACACCACAGATCAGCAGGCTGGTCACTAGAGTAAGGCCCCTGGATGAGGGAGAAATAGGATGAGAGACAGCTGTGCCCAGTTGTCCCAGCACCACCGACACCTGGAGGAGGAAGACAGCCCTGTTGAGCTTGCTGTCTAGCCGTCAATGAAAGGGATGCAACAGTGGCCTACAAGGCTGCTCCAAATGAGCTGCTATGGCCAACAATAGCCTGTCCATAAGCTTTTTCCCGCATCTTGTTAAAAGGGGACCTCTTCTTTTCCCTAGGGCATATGCGTCCCTTAAAAGTGCTTACTTATGAACCAGGACCTTAAATAGTAATAGGCTGAAGAATATTCAGCATGGCAAAGTCTCACCTGTATTTGCAATATTTAAATTACTTGGGGGGTAAGAAAGTTAAAGTTTTAAACGTAAAAAGCTCTTTAATCTTTGTAGCTAGACATGCTTTTGATCTATTGTTTTATTTAAGAGTAACAGAATCTGAAGTAGGAGTCCCACTATTTATGCAAAAGACATTAGATACAGACTCGTCACATGGGCTGCAGAGTGAGAGAGACTTTCCCTCCCACTACACCATCCCCTTTTTAAAAAGTGCTCTCTGGAGCGTGTTTCTTTAACAGCTTTAGAAAGCAAGGGGAAGAGAAGAGGAGGGCAGTGTCATTCCTGTGAGGGCTGCAGCATACAATGGAAATGCCTTTGCTGCTCACATCAGTCTATTTCGTTTTAGAGACTGATTCCAATGCTCTGCAATCTTGACCTCAAACCACTAATGAAACCATCATAATTATGGACTTGCATCCTGGCATGTTTCTAGCCTCCTTCCTACACAAGCGTAGAAACAGCAGCATCGGGAGGCCTAAGGGTAGGATTGCTCCCTGTGGGACAGTGAGGGGGAGGGATGTCCCTGAATGAAAGGTCTTCATTTGAGGCCTGGAGAGGTGGTGGTGAGGGGTGGAGCCTCCGCTGCCCCAGAAGCTGGAGCAAGGAGGAGACAATTATACAAGTGGGAACAGGGGACAAAATGGGCCAGGGGACGCATCCTGCTGTCCCTGCTGCCTGGAGTGCCCTTCCTTGCCACCCCCACTTATGGAAGTTCTACCCATTCCCGAGGATTGGTTAAATAACTCCTTTCCAGGAAGTCTTTCCTAACTTCCCTTTTCTGTCTCTTTCCCTTTCTTCTCCCTCTCTTCCACCAGAATTCATGATCAGACTTCCTCTTGATTTCCTCTGTAATGTCAGCCTACATGGTCAATATTTAAGAGGGTCTGGTTGGTGGCTCTCTCTCTGTCTCCCACATAGACCACAGACAACATGAGGGTGGAGACCAAAACTCATTCATCCCTATCCACCTCAGCACTCAGCACAGCGCCTCAAACATAGGACAGACAGGGCCTTACGCCTACCATTCCATCCGCCCACCCACCCACCGGCCCGCCTCCATCTAGTGTACTCCTCCTTGTTAAGAAGGGACCAGTAACCCACTGTATGAGCAACTCCCATAGGGATAACTACGGCCTTGTGTCCCACTCTGACTCACTCCCCAATCTAAGATAATGACTGTCTTAACTGATTGGAGTGTTTGCAAGAAGGGGTTGAGCAGGCCCAGCCCAACCCTTATCCTACTGCTAATATATGCACTCCTAATAAAATGCTAGTCATATTTCAGATGATAAACACTTCACTGCCTTGGAAACTTGTCTTGACCATAAAACTTAATTTAATCCTCCTGTGCATACATATATATATTATTTTCCTTCACAGCACTTATCCAATAACCTATTGGTTTCTGGGATTTCTTTCTTAAAAATGATTATAGAAAATTTCAAACACATAGCAGTATAGAAAATAGTACAATGGATCCCAGGTATACAGCTTCATCAATCATCTACCTATGCCCATTTTTATTCCATCTACACTCACACACACTATCTCACCTTACCCCCACAAACCTAGACAACCTTGAAGAAATATTCCAAATATAACATCAATTTTATCCATAAGGATTCTAATTTATCTCTCATAGAAAAACTTTTAAAAATTTATTTAATCTGTTTATGGGATTATTAGGTTTTGTTGTAGTAGTAGGGCTTGAACCCGGGGGCGCTCTACCTCTCAGCTACACCCCCAGCCCTTTTTATTTTTTATTTTGAAACAGGGTCTCCCTAGCTTGCTGAGGGTTTTGCTTAGTTGCTGAGGACTGGCCTTGAACCTGTGATCCTCCTATCTCAGACTCCCAAGTACTGGGATTACAGGCGTGTGCCACCGCCTCTGGCTGTAGGATTACTAGTTTTAATGACTGTTTCTAACTACACTCACCTCTTCAGATTACCAATTCTGTGTTTTAGAGACTCCTATGGTTTGAATGTGTCCCTCAAAATTCACATGCTGGTGATGTATGCCCAACAGTGCTGGAAGGCGAGGCGCAGTGAGAGTGACCATCAGTGCCGCTGCGCGAAGGGCTCACAGGTATGGGTCGCCCTCAGTTCTGCTCTTCTGCTCTGTGACAACACAGCATTCCTCCTCTGTGGAGGACATGATTGGATACTACCTTGGAAACAGAGACCGAACCCACCAGTTCCTTGATCTTTGACCTCCTAGCTTCCAGAACTATGAGAGAACAAATTTCTGTCTCTCTAAATCACCTAATCTCAAGGATTCTGTATAGCAGTACAAAATGGGCCAAGAGACGTTTTCTGTTTTAACCTGATTGCAAGCCTGGCACAGAGTATGTGCTCAATAAAAGAAATGAAAAGGGAGAGATTTTGAAAGCGACTACAGAAAACCATTTGCACCTGGAGGCCAGCCAACATCCATTCCCCTTCTCTTGGTAACAATACCCAGAACTTCCTTCAAATCTCAGTTCCTGTCATTCAAGAATGGCAGCCTGCGCTGCCAGCTCCAGGGGTGTGGCATATGGCTAAGGTCTGAGAAATCACAGCAGTGCAACACGCTGGCCAGCGTAATTGATTTAGTAATGGACACAGGATCTAATCAAAGACAACGCTGTGCAAAGCAGCTTGCAGGGCAGATGAGAGGAGCAAGCAGTCTCTCCTACTGAACCTGAGCCCGGAGAGTGAGCAGGCGATGTGGCTGTGGAAGCAGAGTGGATTTGAAAATGAATCTGACACAGAGAAAGCAAAACCAAGACATGGAGAGAGAAATCAGGTCCCAGAGAAGGTAATTGAGTAGCTGTCTCTCAGATCTTGCTAGAAACAAACCTATCTGACTTTTTGGTTATATTACTCAATAAATACAATGATGGCTTAACTGACTTTGGATAACATTTTCCGAGATTTTTCAATTGAAAGAAATCCTGTCTGATTGCAGAAGAGAAGGGAAAGGCACGAAAGTGTAAAGAGAAATCCCAAAGCCATTTGAGTGATAAATAAAACATAGTATTTCTTAGTCTACTACTTGGTCTAGTACTCATATATCCTGAGTTTTCATGGCAGATCAAGCCTCAAGGCCTCAGATGCCTCATTTATAAAATAAGGGAAACTAAGTGGTCTCTAAATCCCTTTTGACTGAGAAATTCTATGCGTTTAGTAGAGAAAGCCTTGGAAAGCATACTGATAGATCTGACCAGCTTGCTGGAAATAGCATCTGCTTACTAGCATATCTCCTTTTTTGGCTTAATTAATTTTTAAAGCACTTTATATCTTCCAGGAAAAAAAGAATAACTTCCAAAATGAGAAAGACCCCTGCTCAGCATTTCTCTGTTGGGCAGTAGAAAAACAAGTCTTTCCTCATTCACTCTGGCCCAAGATTGCAACGTCAGCATTACTGAAGCACATTCAGATATTAGGCATGATCAACAGGAAGTCAGAGATAAGCATTTCAAAATTTTTCCCAACAGAAATGTTGCCTTCTGCAAGATAAGCACCCCCTAGTTGCTGTGGAAGTTGCTTGTTTCTTCTGAAACATTTGCACCTTCATTTTGAGCTTCTCGTTTGGAACAGTATAATAAAAATGTTCACTTGATTGAAGGCCAAATCTCAAAATAATACATAAAGAAAAAAGAAAATTCAACTATGTTTAGGAATGTCTTGGCAATATGGTCTGATGTGGTTCTTAAATTCTATTAGGTGAACATAACATTTATGGAATTGCAACTTGGAAATTTACCTTTCTTAAAGCAGGTCAGAATAAACTGTGGTTGGAAAATAATATAGTTCCTTTGCCTACAGACCTCTAATTTTCCACCTACCCTCCTTCCATGTTGGAAGGAAAGACACTGAAACATTAAAGAAACTATTTCCCCTTTTATATTCTTCTCCACAAGAAGATTCATGAGCTGCAAAAATTAGTCATTTGGAAGCCACCTTCTCTGATCACACTGAATTTAAATTTATTCAAATTTCTAGTTGTGTAGGGGCAGTTTGACAATGTAGATATAAACACCAAAACCTTAGGAGCAGGCAAACCCTTTGTGGTGGACCGCATCCAGGATCGCGCCCAAGGATCCTTGCCTCCTTATCTTTACCCAGTGCACAGTTCCCTCCCCTCGTGAATTATGGCTGTGTGACTACGGTCCTGTCCTATAGCTATGGTAACAAATTTCCAAAAACTTGGCAACTTAAAACAACACAAGCATATTATTTTAGAGTTCTAGAGGCCATAAATTCAAAGTGAGTCACACAGGGCTAAGATCAAGGTGTCAACAGAGGTGTTTCCTCGCCCTTCCCAGCTTCTAGAGACTGCCTGTGTTCCTTGTGTTATGGTTCAGATCTGGAATGTCCCCAACAGTCTCATGTGCTCAGAGGTGGGGCATTTGGGGGTAATTAGATCATGAGGCTCTGAACTCGTTAGTGGATTAATCCATTGATGTCTGAATGGACTACTGGGAGGCAGGACCCAGTTGAAGGAAGCAGGTCACTGGGGGTGTGTCCTGGAAGGATTTATCCTCCCCCCCTTATTCTCTCTCTCTGAGCTTCCTGGGTTCCATGAGCTGAGCAGCTCTCCTCCTCCATGCCCTTCTGCCATGATGTTCTGCCTCACCTCAGGATCAGAGCAATGGAGCCAGCCAACCATGGACTGCAGCCTCTGAAACTGTGAGCCAAAGTAAACCTTTCCTCATCTAAGTTTTCTTGTCAGGTATTTTGGTCCCAGTGATGAAGAGCTGATAACACACCTTGCCTCATGGCCTCCTTCCAGTCAGCAAGCAGATCACTCTGTCATTTGCTTGCTCTGACCCTAATTCTCCTGTTCTATCTTTTACTTATAAGGACTCTTGTGGTTACATTGGGCCCACCTGGATAATCCAGCATGATCTCCCCATCTCCAAATCATAATCTAACCATATCTGCAAATTCCTTAGTGCCATATAAGGTGACATATTCACAGATTTTGTGTTTTAGGGCAGAGACATTTTTGAAGGGTCATTTTTCTTCCTATCACAGTGACCCACAGAATATGGCGAGAGGAACAATGAAGGACATGTTTTGTCAGAGAAGGCATTGCAGCTTCTCCATTGCTTTCTGAAATATTTGTTCTGGCAGTGAGGTGCCATGTGTGGGGACACTTGAGCAGTCCCGTGGCGAGAGCCATGTGGAGAAGGAGCAGGGCTTGTCACTCACAGCACCAACTTGCCCGCCATGTGTGTGAGCCATCATGAAGGGCATCCTCCAGCCTTGGTAAAGTCTTCAGTGACTACAGCTCAAGCCACTATGTGCCAGCAGTCTCATGAAAGACACCGACTCCACATTCCCGAATCCCTGGGCCAAAAAGGACTTGGGGTCAGGAATTCAGGAGTGGAACTATGGAGTGATTTATGTGATGTATCTTGCAGCATTATAACTAATATAACAATATAACTTATGTTTGTTTGTTTGTTGTTGTTGTTTTGGTACTGGGGATTGAACCCAGGGCACTCTACCTCTGAGCTATACCCCCAAACCTTTTAATTCTTTATTTTGAAACACAGTCCCACTTAAGTTGCTGAGGGCCCAGCCAAGTTGCTAAGGCTGGCTTTGAACCTGCCATCCTCTTGCCTTGGCCTCCCAAGTACTGGCACTACAGGTGTGCACTGCCACACCTGGCTATAACTATTATATTATATATAACTATATAATATTCCCTTTGACAACTATTCCATTCCTAGGAATGGAATCAGTTGTATGTGAAAAGAATCCTGAGGAATTCTGAGGAAAGAATCAATTATATTGCACAAATCAGTTACGTACACAAAAATTCTGAATAGAGATGCTCATCATAGTTTTTTTTATCAGTGAAACCTTAAAAACAATATAAATATTTAACTATGGGAGACTGGTTAGATAGAGTAAGTCATACCCATATAATGAAAGAGCATGTATCTTTAAAAATTGTATGGTAGAACAGTGTTTTTCCAACCTTTTCTGAGTGGAACCCTTTAAGTAAAACCTTTGAAGCAGCTCACACAAGTGAAAACATTCTTTCAGGATAACACTCAGGTTGAAGAAGGATCAGCTTCCAGAGCCATCCCCAGCGGTGATACGCTCTAGGACACCCAGGATCCTAGGAGCTTGAAAGCCTGTTTTAAGAGAATCTTTAATGACATGTGGATCAAAATATCAACTGAAAAACTTAGGTTACTGAGAACGCGGATCGCTTCTGTAATGTGCTTGTCTACCTCGCCAGCCTCGTCTTAGCTGTTCATTTGTCCTCCCTGCTCCGGCTTCAGCTTTTCCCAGGCCGCAGCTCAATGCCACCACCATGGTAAAAGTACACTTACCTGTCCCTTCTCTTCCTTTACCTCCATCCCACGCACTCCTGTACTTTTTTTGTCACTACTTATCATCATTTCATTCTTTCATCAATGCTTTTCTCTTACATGGGACCACAAGAACTTCCACATACGTGTGGTGTGGGTAGGGGTGTGTAATTTTTTTTTTGATACTGGGGGATTCAACTCAGGGGTGTTCTACCTCAAAAGTACACCCCAGCCCCATTTTATTTTATTTTATTTTAAATTCAGAAATGGTCTCACTAAGTTGCTGAGAACCTCGCTAAATTGCTGAGACTGCCCTTGAACCTGCAATCATTCTATCTCAGCCACCCAAGTACTGGGATTACAGACATGCACCACCATGCCCAGCAGTGTGAATAATTTGGAGTAGGCTGCTAGGGATCACATACCAAAGTACCAGCTAGGGATCCCATACCAAAGTACCAGGGTGGCTTAAACAACAGAAATTTACTTTCTCACCATTCATGAGGAAGAAGTCCAAGATCAAGGTGTTGACAGATTTAGTTCTTTTGAGTTCTTTCTCTGCTGCTTGCAGGTGACCACCTTCTTGCTATGTCCTCACAGGATCACCCCTTTGCTTGTACATGTCTGTGTCCTGATCACCTCTTGTTATAAGGAAAACAGTCATAACAGAGTAGGGCTGTTATAGGATGAATATCTGTGGTCCCCCAACCTCCGCTAGCCTCCAGTGTCAGAGTATTTGGCAGGTAGACATTTGGGAGGTAGTTAGGCTTGCATGAGGTCATGAGAATGGGGCTTCCCTGATGAGATTGGTGTCCTTATAAGAAGAAGAGGCCACAGCACTCCCTCTTTCCACCATGTGAGGTTACAACAAGAAGGCAGCCATCTGCAAGTCAGAAGAAGGGCCTGTACCAGGAACTGAATTCGCCGGCACCTTGATCTTGGACTTCCCAGCTCAGGAACTGTGAAAAATAAGTATCTGTTGTCTAAGTCACCCAGCCTAAAGTATTTGGTCATAGCAGCTAAAGTTAACTAAGTCCCATCTCATGACTTCATTTAACTTTAATTCTCTAAAGATATTATCTCCAAATACAGTTACATTCTGAAAGAATGGGGTTCGGGATTTCAATATATGAATATAGGGTGATGTAGCCACAGTTCAGTCCATAGCACCATTAAATACCCATTCCTAGCTGAAAAATGGTGAACTAAAAATAATCAACAGACCTCACAACTGCTGTAACCGGTGACAGTCAGGATGTCATCATGTGCCGCCCCCTGTTAATACTGCTTACAACAGACTCTTCAACCTAAATAAAGATGTATCTACCTGAAAAATGACAATCAGCTGAATCTAGGGCACAGCATTCTGAAGTAAGGAATGGAAGAAAGTAAGGAAGTATTAGGACCACAACAGCAGCCAAGGAAAGGGCGTGTATCAAAGGGACACAGAATCCAATCTACAAGCACTCTCAGTTGCCAAAGGTGGGACATTTTGAATGACAAAATAATACCGTGTTAGATTGTGACCCAAAGCATAAAACAAACATATACAAATCGATACTGATATGAATAAATTATTACATAAATAAATAACTTGGGAAGAAGAGATAAACCTTCCTTATAGAAGAATCTCAGGTGGTGTATTTAGATACTCCCCCTCTCCCTTCAAGAAGTAGTTTAATGCCCACCCCATTTCCTTGAGTGTTGGCTAAATATAAGAGACTCCTCTCCAAAGAGAGAAAAGGAAAATTGCAACTTCACAATGTAGAAACCTGGCAGACACCACTTTAACCCAGTGCTGAAGGCTAGCCTCCTGGAATCCATGATGGCAGGTAGTATCTTATTCCCCTGACATAATGTGACAGGAAGGGATATCGCCTCTGTTGAAGTAGAAGGGGGCCTCACCTTTGTCGACATCTTTCCAAAAACCCATAAACCCAGTCTAATCATGAAAAAGTAAAATTGTATAAACCCAGATCTGGAACAATTCTACTGGATGCCTGGCCGATACTCTTTAAATTGTCAAAGTCCTGGGGGAAGAGGAGGTGGAGAAACTGTCACAGACGAGAAAGATTGGGGAGAGAGCAGGAGGAAATGCACTGTGGTTTCCTGGAATAGAAAGAGGATGTCAATGGAAAAACTGGTGAAATTCAGATGAGCCCCGGAGTTTAGTTAAAAAACAAACAAACAAACAAACAAAAAACCATCAAAAATAGAAACTTGTTGGGCATATTGGCTCATACCTGCAATCCTAGTACTGGGAGGTGGAGACAGGAAGGTCACAGGTTCAAGGCCAGCCTCAGAAACTTAGCAAGAGCCTCAGCAACTTAGACTTTGTTTCCAAATAAGAAATAAAATACAGCTGTGGGTGTGGCTTAGAGGTAGAGTGCCCTGGGTTCAATCTCTAGAAACAATAAAAGAATAGAAACTTTGGGCTGAGAGTATAGCTCAGCTTAGCACATGTGAGACTGAATTAGATACTGCAAAATAAAATAAGAAGCTTTATTCAAATATGCAACTAAAAACAAAACAAACAAAACCCTCATGATTCCCTAGAAGCAGGTAACTCATCTTCCCAATTCACAAATGAAAAAAAAAAAAGGCTAATAGCCTCACCAAACCCACAAAGGAAGTTCCTATTACATTTGAAAGTAATTTGTTGTGTGTGTGGTGGGACACACCTGTAATCCCAGGGACTGGGGAGGCTGAGGCAGGAGGATCTCTCAAGTTCCAGGCCAGCCTCCCCAACTAAGTGAGATCTTATCTCAAATTGAAAAATAAAAAGAGTTAGCCAGGCAAGGTGGCGCTCACTTGTAATCCCAGTACTTGGAAGGCTGAGACCAGAGGATCCAGGTTCGCTGCCAGCCTCAGCTACTTAGTAAGGCCCTCCACAACTTAGTGAAACCCTGTTTCAAAATAAAGAATAAAAAATAGGGCTGGGGGTATAGCTTGGAGGTAGAATGCCCCTGGGTTCAATCCCCAGTACCACACACCATGAAAGAAAGAGAAAGAAAAACGAAAGAAAGAAAGAAAGAAAGAAGAGAAAGAAAGAAAGAAAGAAAGAAAGAAAGAAAGAAAGAAAGAAAGAAAGAAAGAAAGAAAGGAGGGAGGGAGGGAGGGAGGGAGGAAGGGTTAAGGGTATAGCTTTGTGGAAGAGAGCTTGTCTAGCATGTGTGAGGCCCTGGGTTCAATCCCCAGTATTGCAAAACAAACAAACAAACAAAAAAAGTAACTTATTGGAAAATTAGGCTCTTATGCTGTGTACATTAGAGTCCTCCTAATAATTCTTATATAACATATACTAGAAAAATAATACATTTCTTTCTACTCTTCTTACACATGCCACACTGGAAAGCCAACTCAGCTTGAAACCATATTTTATTAAGAAAATGTTATTTCCTTTAAAAAATTTAAAGCTGCAAATTTAATGAACTGAGATCTAAAACCACTCACATAAAATACCCACTGTTAGTAGAGCTTTAATCACTTTAGGGGAAATGGTTGAGAAGCACAAAACTTCTAAGAAAAAAAATTTAAATCATGTATAATCTTGCACAATCACATCAAGACAGGTCTTCTTGTAAGTCCACACTAATAGGCTATCATTTTAGAGGTACTATAAAAAACTCCAAAATGTACACACTTTGAGAGGACACTTTCAGGGAGATACTTAAAAAAAAAGCAAGTACACTGTCTTTTGCTCAGATAATCCTTTGTTTTTCACACTGCTGCCCTCATTTTCTGGCCCTGCCCTTTCCTAATTCCTTAAATCTATCTTTCTCCTTCTTCTAAAATCAGAGCGCATAATTAGAGGGCATGTGGCTCCACCTTTTATGGAAATAGCCACATTCCTTATTTGCATGTGTTTGGAGCCATTGCCAGCTGTCCCTAAGAGCAGGAGAGTGACTATATCTCCCTGTTATCCAGACAGATTTTGTTCAAAGCCAAAGATTAGAATAGTGCAAGTGGTAGAAAATAGCTTCTTTTCCCCCCTCTGAAAAATACAAGAGCAGTTTAAAATGAATAGAAATTAGTAGATCGGTGAACTGGAAGGAAGCATTATTGCCTGTGAAACATGCCTAGCTCCCACCCAGCTTTGCATAACAATATTCAGTCTGCTATTATGTACAGGGCTTCCAGTCTGTTTCCTAGTCCAGATCAGTGAAGTTCCCCTCTCCACCCTTAGACTTGTGGGAATGGAGTGTACCAGGCAACCAAACATAGTTAAACCTTTGAGAGAGGATTTTATTTTTTTCTAAAGAAAATCCAAGCAATTATTTCTGCCATTAACAGGTGTAAAATGTCTTCTTACAAGAAAGTGCAAAACAGCAAATGTGCTTTTGAAATATGCAGCACAAGTTGCATATAAATAAGGCATAGTAGGAGTCTATCTGCTTCAATTTTATAAAGCAGATGTCTGCTGTCCTAAGCAAATAGTTCAAGTTGTTTCCAAAATATGGAGGCAAAAAGCAATAGAGGTACCATTTACACACTCATTAGAAAGGAACTGCATCTGCTTTGGAAAATTGCTGCTCACTAAAAAGCAAGTTTCCCTAGCAACGGCTAAATCACTCTTAGACCACTTCCAAGCCATGCAAAAAAAAAAAAAAGATAGGAAAATATATAAAAAGACTTTTATCAAATATTTTTGTCTTTGTTATGGGAACATTTCCCCTAAAATTCAGATGTACCTAGGAAAGTTGAGACTAGCCTCAAATACTCTCCCCCCCGCCACAACTGCAAAATTAGAAATAACTCTCCTCTGGTAAGGTCGAACCAATGTTTAAGAGATGAAAAGCCATTGTATGAGAGAGATAGAGAGTGAAAGAGAGAGAGAGACAGAGACAGAGACAGAGAGAGGGAGACAGAGAGAGAGAGAGACAGAGACAGAGTGATAGATTATATAAAAACAGGAGATGAGTGGGGAGAGGGCACCCCACCTCTGGCACCATCTCAGTATGTGGCATGGTTGATTTGATCACCCCTGACTCCATTCTTTTCTCTGCAGCCTTCCTCATTTGCTTCCTTAACTGAAAAATTGTTACAAATCAAAGGATTTCTAATTGGATGACAACAAAATCAGTAGGCAGAGGCTCTAAATCCCCTAATTTACTTAATCTCACTCCCCATGCCTCTCAGCTGCCGGAGGTGACATCAAGGGAGGAGGGACACTTCTGTCCACCTCTGTCTAAAAGCTTTTATTATTCAAAAAAGCATTGAGAATTCTTTCAAAGCTCATCCAAATTCAGTGAGGAATATCTTAATTTTTTTAGAAAAAACTATAAAATATGCTTTTGCCATGAGTATTGAAATATGTCTAAAAATAAAATGGAACATCCGAATTTGCTGGCATATTTGGATTGTTCTGATATATATGTGTTGTTTTAACTAAAATACTGCTTGGGAATATAGCATATTTTTTCTTACTGAATTGCTACTTCATAATGCCGAATATGAAAGTATTTAATTGCTGACTCTTAATGCCATAAATAATACCTTGTTTGAAATGTCTCTTAATTGCAACAGGTAACATTCAATGCAATTTATTTTTCCCTAAAGGATCATTTTCAGTCCTGGGCCTGAGACAGCAAGCATGAGGAAACTAAGATAGGAGGGCCAGTCTTCAACCCACCATTTTCATAGTACTCTGAGGTGGAAGAAAAGAAACAAAATAGTGAGTATATAGATTAAATTCAAATGCACCATCCTAGCCAGGTGTGGTGGCACAGAGCTGTAATCCCAGTACTTGGGAGACTGAGACATGAAGATCACAGGTTCAAGGCCAGCCTCAGCTATTTAGCGAGGCCCTCAGCAACTTAGTGAGACCCTGTTAAAAACTAAAAAGTAAAATAGGCATGGGGTGTAGCTCACAGGTAGAATGCCCCTGGGTTCAATCGCCAGTAACACACACACACACACACACACACACACACACACACACACAGAATGTGCCACTCTGCAAAAACCAAGATGATACCAGCAGAAGATGAAGGAAGCCTCAGTGCCTGCCATGTGCCATGAACTATACCTACAGCCTCACTTTGGTCTTCACACCAAGCACCTCGGGTATTATTAACCCTCACATGAAGGTTTTGAAACTCAGAGGTAAAGGGGTGTGGTCAGCATCACAGAGGAGTAATGGGAAAACTGAGATCCAAGCCCATGTCTATCCCAAACCAAAGCTGGTGCTTTGTCCATGTGTCTCTCTCCTTCTCTCTTCCACAGCAGAGTCTGTTAGTCAGCTGTTCATCTTTTCACCTGGAATTCTTCTTGCTCAGAATCACTAACTGTTGAATCTTTTTGTTCTCTTTAGCCAAAACGCTTTATTTATAAGTATGAATGAATTGCCAAATTTAAAGCCAGAAGATTCTATATTAAATCCAGATCTGGGGCTACTTTAAAATGAAAGCATAAACAGATGTGACAGCATCAGGGTTCCTTCCTGGCAACTGTCAGGGAGAGCCAAGGATGGCGTCCTTTTTCTTCGGGTTGATATCTCCAGATCACCCCAGCCTGACCAGAACAGTTCAGTTAGCTGCCCAACACCTGTGAGCATCTGAGCTTGCGACCCCTGGATGACTGGTCTCACATGCAGGCACCTGATATTCACTGGACGCTGTCTACGAGCAGGGCCGGTGCCTTCCAACAAACGGGGACAGTGGGTATGGCTGGGACTGACTGTCAAAAGGGAGGAAATGGGATAGAAGAGCAAGATCAAACCTATGGATTCATTGACAGTGGCTCATGATATAACCAAGAAAGATAACGGGCCAAGATGTTTGAAAACTCTTCATTAAAAATTTGATATCAAGCCGGGCGTGGTGGCGCATGCTTGTAATCCCAGTACTTTGGGAGGCGGAGACCAAAGGATCCGGGTTCGCGGTCAGCCTCAGCTCTCTCTCTCTCTCTCTCTCTCTCTCTCTCTCTCTACTTAGTGAGGGCCTCCACAACTTTGTGAGACCCGGTTTCAAAATAAAGGATAAAAAATAGGGCTGGGGGTGTAGCGCAGAGGTAGAATGTCCCTGGGTTCAGTCCCCGGTACCGCAAAAAAAAAAAAAAAAATGATATCTGCTGGTCATAGTGGTGCATACCTGTAATCCTAGTACTTAGGAGGTTGACATGGGAGGATCACAGATTCGAGGCCAGCCTCAGCAATTTAGCGAGCCCCTCAACAACTTAGCGACACCCTGTTTCAAAATAAAAAGGGCTGGGGATGTAGCTTAGAGGCAGAATGCCCCTGGGGTTCAGTGCCAATACCAAAATAATAAAAACAATAATAATGATAACTTGACAACTTGTCCTCAGCTGAATAATGATCTTCCATGAATTTCAGCTAAGGAGATAGAGCAAGGAAGGGCCCAAGATTCCCAAAACTAGATTTCCTGGCTTTACTTAGTTACTAACTCACCTTGTGATTATAAACATAATGAAGCCTTGGTTGGTTTTAGGTCCCGTACCTGCAAATGCAAAGAACCAGGCCGTTGCTTGGACAGAAGCCAAGTAGGTAATCTAAATAAAGGAAGATAGTGGTGGAGACAGGGTCTACACAGAGGAAACAGCAGAGGCAGCTGCCCTACTCCAGACATCGTCCCCTGGGGGAATCTGGGCTTTGTGTTGCCAGATCACCCCACTTTCTGGAGTAACCAAAAATGCATGTAAGTCCATATGTGTGCATTTTAAATTGAAATATCTGCAGGTCACAGGGGCACATGCCTGTAATTCTAGTACTTGGGAGGCTGAGACGAGAGGATCACAGGTTCAGAGCCAGCGTCAGCAACTTAGTGAGAACCTGTTTCACAATAAAAATAAAATAGAGCTGGGGGCATACCTCAGAGGTAGGATGCCCCTCTGAAACACAAATTTTAAAACTCCACATGCACAATACCTGGGCAGGTGAAGCAGTATGTCTCTGAGCTGCATTGCCCCTCAGGCGGTCTATTTTTTACCCCTGGACTACAGTCTATTTGGCATTCGGATTCTGTGATTTCAAGTACTGAGTAATCATCTTTGGGAAGAAGAGAGGGGTGTGCGTGGGTGTGTTTTCAGTGGAAAAACCTCAAAAAGATGACATGTGTGGCATTCGCTAAGTGGCCTGTCTTGTCATCCTCCTGAATCTTACATTTCAGGAGCACAAAACAAGAGATGGAAGAGGAGAAAAAGAAGCAGAGGGTGGAAATACTCTCCAAAGAAGTATAAGAATTGCACCGATCTGCAGAAAAGCCAAGAATAAAGTGGGAAGAGCATTTTTAAAACAGGTACTCAGTGCTAGTTGCTTTATATAGCCCATGTAGTCCCTAAATCTTTTTTTTTTTTTTTTTGGTACTGGGGATTGAACCCAGTACCAAACAGTCTACCTCTGAGCTACACCCCCAGACCTACTTTATTTTTATTTTGAAACAGGGTTTTGCTAAGTTGTTGAGATTCTCACTGAGTTACTGAGGCTGGCTTTTAATCTGTGATTCCCAGCCTCTCAAGTGCTGGGATTCCAAAGGTGGGCACGGCCACGCCTAGCTCCCTAAATCTTTTAAGGTGGGTGCTGGTATTCCCAATCATTTAACAATGATTTGCTGGGCATTTTTATATACCAGGTACAATGCAAAGTGATTGACTCACACCACATATTATCAGCACTGAGAGAGAAATTCTTTTGTGGTCAATGTACAGATGAGAAAGTAAACTTCCAGAGAGATTCAGCAATTTGGTCCCAAATCTACAGCTAGTTAGCAGTGTGATTCCATGCGAGGCCTCTGCCTACACAGCATTTGCTCTTCACTCTTTTCTAAGAAGTCAGGGAACTGATTCAAGATCGTATTGCCAGAAAGCAGAATCCAGATTCCACCAGAGCATGGAGGCCTCAAGGCCTCTGGGGGCTTCTCCTGCTTTCTCTCCCCCACACACAAGCCCCCACAGTGCAGTGCATGTGAAAACTGCCCCTAAAGATCGTTTTTTAATTCACAACCTCCCATCTTGTGTGTGTGCTTTCTTTCTGGAACAGTGTACACCATGTACATAATCCCTGGTTTTCCTGAAAATGAAAGCAGCACTAGGCTAAGATAATTACACAACATTTAATAATTATTATTTCTCCTTCCTTAATAAGTTAAAAATTTTAGAGACTGTGAATGACAGTACTTATTTTTAAAAAGAAAAAACACATAGCTATAGAGCATCTGAAAAAGAGTGCTAGTGCATTGAATATATTTTTCTATCTACTTGCTTCTCATGTGAGAAAAATATTATAGACGTTATTTCCCTATACGAGATCCCCAAATAAACAGAGTACTGGAACTGTCTTTAGCTAGGTCCAGCCTACACCAGTGCTGATGTCAATGAGCATGAAGGCCTACTATGTGCCGGAAGCTCCCCGGACACTTCACGTGTGTTATCTCACTTCAACCTCCCAACGACCCAACTCTGCAGATGTGGATACTGAGGCACAAGAAGGCTCAGGACCACACCTGAGTGGCATAGTTAGTAGGTGGCAGAGGCAGCATTCCAGCCCAGGCACATGCTCGCAACCACAGCACTGTAGTTGCCTCCTGGAATAGGCAAGTGATAGGTGTCATGGCCCAGTTTGGCCAAGTACATAGCAATATGAAGAATTTGGGTTTTTCTCTTTTCTTTGCTTCTTTGCCATTCACTAAAAGCACACGATTTGCTCAGAGTGATACTAAATACTTTTAGCATTTAAACTAGTCCTCTAGGAATATCTTTAATGCGTCCATTCTGACAAGGCAGTAGGGCCCTCAGGAAAACAATGAGTTGTTCAATAGTATAACCAACAGATACTGAAAATCATAGACTCCTTGGACATGAGGGTATATGGAACTGCATATTTAATAAAGTATCAATAAATGGACATGCTAACAAATCAAGATACGTTCTTAGGTGAGGCACAAGCACACAGTGTCTGCTGAATAAATGTGTTTTGAAGGAATAAACTAATGCCAAGTCTCTTAAAATTCACTTATTTATTCATTCAACAAATACTTATTATTGAATTATACTTATCTATGTGCCAGTTACTATTCTTGGTAAAGGTGACACAATGGCAAAACAGACACAATCCCTGCCCTTGTGCAGTTTATATTATGATAGAACAAAACAAAAAATAAATATGATAAGTAAGATATAAATATGTTAGATTGTCATAAAAGCTAAGAGAAAAAATAAAGCAAAGAAAATGAGTTGGGAAAATTGGAGGTGGTTTGCAGTTCTAGGTAAGATGGCAGAGAAGGCATCCCTGACATAAAGAATCAATGCTTTCAAAATTCTGACCTGGGGAAGTATTTTAAACATTACTGAAACATCCAAAGTTTTCTTTCTCCCATATGTACAGAAAATTAACATTCAATTATTTTTTCTGTAATAATATTCAATTATTATTATTGTATATTTTTAATGGCAGGTGTGAGAAGTGATTTTCCCAGACTCTTCCATAATAACTCACAGAAAATCACAAAACATGATAGAAAAAATAGGAGACATCTGACAATTCACTAAAGACGGTTATACATTATTATTGTTTTGTTCATCTATATTGATGTCTGACAAGGGGCTACTATTTCAGACCAGGATATATTCTCCAAATGAAATCCAAATAGATAAGTAAAGTCCCATCTGGAGCCTTCCTGAGAACAATCCACTCTTGCAGATTCCTGTTGTCCTTGCACGACCCCTACACAGCCGGAGGAGCATTCAAAGAGGAGGGTGTGTGACACGGTCTGTCACCCACACACAACCCTCCTTAGTGTCAGCAGAGCAAACCACTGGTGCAAAGCACTTATGGCCACTGAGCAGATATATTAGTTTTAATTTTTTTTCTCTCTCTAAAATGTGAACACTCACTAATGAACCATTTAGTACTAACGTGAAAATTTTCACAGAATCAAGGCCTTGAAAGTGGATCCGATGGAATTGGGGTTAAATTCAAATGATCACTCAAGACACAACCTTCTGCAGTTAATTCTATGTGAATGATGAGAAAAGAAAGGCCTTACTCACCTTCCCAAGGTTAGCCAACCTTATCAAGGCTTCATAGTGTGAAATTCCACGTGGGCTTCAGCAAGAATTGTGCAGAGGTTCTTTTCCCCAATTTTTATTATCATTGTATCTGTCTGCAAACTTTTATCAAGCTTTCAGTCTATGAGCTTATCTTCATTTGTTTATGGCTTTCTACACCATGCGTGCATTTTAAAAATTAATAGATATTTGAAATCATTTTGCTTGTTAAAACGGCTAAGCATGAATCAATGTTTCCCCTTTATCATATTTCAGTTACTTATCTAAAATACGCAATAAATTTTTTCACACACAACATACAGCTACATTCTGATCATTGAAAATGTGCAATTTAGACACTTAGAAATATAACCTAAACTTAAGAAACATAACCTAAACTGACTTATCTGACCACTGAACCTTCTCTATCTGTTCAAATGAAGACCATATAGTTACAATTTAGGAAATCTATAACGCTCTTCACTGTAACCAGGCACAAATACATTGGGCCACTCAGGAATTCAGCCCTCGCTCCTTCAACTCCGTTCAAGATGTTTCACTCCAGCCTAATAGCTAAATGTCACAGCTCCATGCCAGACACATCAAGGACTTCCCTGGCACCGATGCGCCTGCTTCAGAATGAGCAATATTTCAGCATCATCGGAATTAACCATCCACTAAATTCAATTTAATAAGGCTGCATCTTCCTCAGCATTTCACCTTCATGCACAATTTATTATCATTTCATATGAGAAGCCGAAAGCTCAGAGCGCACATTCACGATCCGACTCCTGAAAAGAAAGACCTTCTCTCAAGCAGTTTTAAACACTGGGTAGCAACTCCGACTGTAATTGGGCGTCTTCTCAGAGCATCTGACAGAGTTCACATTGAAAGAGATTAAAGACAAAGCGTCAGTGTTTACTGCTTGTGAGCAATCCTCGGATTCTCCTTCAGCCTTAAGGGACAAGATGAGAAGACAAACAAGGTCTCCCTGGCTTTTTTTTTTTTTTTTTTTTTTTTGGTGGTACTGCAGATTGAACCCAGGGGCATTCTACTTCCAAGCTACATCCCAGCCCTTCTGTTATTTTTGTTTTGAAACAGGGTCTTGCTAGGTTGCTGAACATCTCACTGAATTGCTGAGGTTGGCCTCTAACTTGTGCTCCTCCTGTTCAGCCTCCTAAGTACTGGGATTGCAGGCATGCCCCACCACGCCCGGCTCTCCCAGGGCCTTTCTGAATGCAGCCACCATCTCTTGGAGCTCTCTGCACACACTGGCTGAGCCCAGGAAAACAGGGACTTCCTGTGTGATTTCACATTGCAAATGTTCCTTATCTGCATTATGTTTATTCTTTTTTTTTTTTTTGCTGTACCGGGGATTGAACCCAGGGGCGTTCTACCTCCGCGCTACACCCCCGGCCCTATTTTTTTTATACTTTATTTTGAAACCAGGTCTCACGAAGTTGTGGAGCGCCTCACTGAAAGAGAGAGAGAGAGAGAGAGAGAGAGAGAGAGAGAGAGAGAGAAAGAGCTGAGGATGGCCGCGAACCCGGATCCTCCGGTCTTCGCCTCCCAAAGTACTGGGATTACAAGCGTGTGCCACCACGCCCGGCCTGCATTATGTTTATTCTTAACTTTTATTTTTTTATTACTTTTTTGTGGCATACAAGAATAAGAAACAGCAAACACTGCAGTGCACACAAAAATGGAGAAATAAAATAAAGAAACTAACTACAAGTGGGGACTGTTGAGTAAAATAGAAGGCATTACACATGCCCCTGCATCATTTTGTTGGTCTCTTGGTAAAATGGTGCATACCTCAGGTTATTTTACATCCAGGATAATTCAGCTTGAGATTTCATGGGAAGGTCCTAGTTAGATGGAGGTAACACAAAAACAAAACTCCCACGTTGAGAAGACAAGAGCCTTAAGAATGGGGGAGGGGAAACTTGGTGGTCTAATTCATTAAGTTCGTGCCTTGTCACCAACTAAATTTGCAGGCCATCTGCTCAACTTATAAAAGGGCTTGGCTTTTTACTGGAAAAGTAGATGCCAACCACAGGAGTGTTGATTTCTAAAAAACTAGCAGTGTGCTAATGGGCAGAGAGCGGGCAAAGGTGGTGCCCCATCAGGCCAGGCTCCTAGCAGTGTTGACACGATCTTATGGTAGTCCCCCTAGTCTTACACATAGAACAATAACTTGGATACATCACAAGATCACTTGTCAGTCCTCCTGGGTTAAATGGGTCTTTATTTTTAGAGAACAATGAGAATTATAGGAAACTGGAGGCCTTACATCACACAGCTATAAATAGTTGCTGTTAAATGCAGCCCTATGTTTTCGTTTTTCAATTTTAAAGTGAAGTTGATATTCGAGAGGGGTTATTCATCTGTTGGACAGTTTATGATGCCCCAGTGATGTCATCTCATCTAGGTGATTAAGGACCTATTTCGTTTTCCAATCAGACAAATCACTAGCTCTCAACGGGAATTTTAATCAGAAGGATTGCTTGCTGTGCTGAGATTGTCCCCGGAGAACAGAACTTAACTGACCTTTTCTCCACAGGAAATTTAAATTTGTATCATTTGGCTGGTTGGGATTTCTGCTGTTACCCTGTGGATCAAGATTAGAGATGAACTTTCAGGTTCAGTCGTATATTAAAAACACAAACACATAAGCTGTGAAAAGCCAGAAGCAGAATGATGTCTTTCCCCTGATGCAAAGGTCATTGCTGTTTTCTCTCCTTCCTTCTGGCTGACCGCGGGTTTCTAGGTTTACCACCCTCACTTAGGAACCCCAAACTGGAAAGCAGCCATACTTACAGGTCCTCAGTGTGGTTGCTGCATTAAGATTATCTACTATATTTAACTTGGCTCTCTCACATGTTTGTTAAAGTACAGATGATTTCCTTTGTGTCAGAATAGACCTAACATAATATTTTTAAAAAATGTGTAAATTAGGTTATATTTATCAGAATAGTTCTGCTTTCTCTTGTGGCACCAAGGGAAAAAGAAGGGGGGGAAAAGTCCAAGGTAAATATTTCTTGGAGAAATCTGATGCTCTCAAAACAAATAATTTCAGGGCACAAACTCATAAAACTGTTGTATCATCAAACATTAAGTAAGTAGATTAGGGAATCACACTGAAACAGATCTCTTATCTCAGTAGTCAATAAAAATAACTTAGTATTAAGTTTGCCATTTCTTATTTCCAAATCTGCATTCATAAATCTATATAATTATGTTACAATAATCTCTAGATTCCTACCCCACATCCATTTAATAATTTAGGACTGAGAAGGGAGAAGTTGAATGGTCTTAGCTTAGAATTTTACCAAGATAGGGAAAAATTAATAACTAAAAGCTTTACTATACTCTATTTAAAAGGTAATGTCTGAAACTAAAGTAAGTCTACATTTCCACCTCAACATTTAGCCTCTAAATTAATTTTCAATTTAATTTATTTAGCTATACTATAATATCTAATTCCTAAGAGAATATGTATTTAATTATTGGTATCTATCAGGAAACATCTTTAAGATATTCTAAAATCTAACTGGTTGTAAGTAACCTATAGGTCTAGTCCTAAAAGCAATTTGGAACCCCACCGCCCATGATGCCGGGGATGGAACCCAGGGCCTGGCATATGCTAGGCAAATGGGTTCCATCAGCAGAAAGTCTTCTTGAAATGTATATTTATAAATCATGTAATTTCACTAATTTTACAATCTATGTAAAGGATACTTTGAGGTTTAGTCATGGAAGGGCAAGAGGGTTTTGTTTGTTCTTAAAAAAATTAAATCAGTGAACTAGAGGCTACTTATTTTGATAGACAAGCTTGGTTATGCATTATAACCATAAATTGCCTTCACCATTAAAATGAAACATAAATACGAGGGACAGGGTAGTTATTTCACAATCCAGCTAGACACTCTTCTTGGAAACTCAGTTCAGACCTGACATTGGCATATCACTCCTACTGCACAATATCAAATATAAAATATATCTTGAGAGAGTAACTTGTTCCTTAGAGCAAGAAAAAGTGCCTCAGATTGTTTTTAAACTGAATTTTCATTGTCTATGAGATTGCATGGCATTTTTTAGTGATAAAATAGAAATGAATGATGCAAATATCCTTTGCTACACGTCGAAGGTAAACGGATGTCTGTTTCTTTATCCTGAGTGACCCGGAAAAAAAATGAGTAACTACTGCACCAGACACTGTGCTAAGCAATTACATGTGAACTTAGCTCACATCCTTGATGACAAATTTAAAAACGGAGTCTCCCAATAGCTCAGGAAATAAAGGCAAGAATTGATAAATGGGATTGCATCAAATTAAAAAGCTTCTGCACAGCAAAGGAAACAATCAAGAGTGAAGAGAGCCTACAGAATGGGAGAAAATCTTTGCCAGCAATTCATTTGATAGATGATTAATTACCAGAATATATAAAGAACTCAAATAAATTAAAAACAAAAGAATACGTCATCCAATTAATAAATGGGCAAATGATCTGAATAGACAATTCTCAAAAGAAGAAATACAATGGTCAACAAATATATGACAAAATGCAAAATGAAACTAACTTGAGATTCCACCTCACTGCGGTAGAATGGCTATTATAAAAAAATGCTGGAAAGGATATGGAAAGAAAGCAACCCTCATACACTGCTGCTGAGAATGTAAACTAGTACAGCCACTGTGGAAAACATGGAGGCTCCTCAAAAATAAAAATAGATCTACCATATGATCCAGCTATACCACTCCTGGCTATATGTCCAAAGGAAATGAACTAACATACAAAAGAGATCCCTCTTACATACGCGCGTGTGTATGTGGTGTGTGTGTGTGTGTGTGTGTGTGTGTGTGTGTGCGTTTATATACATATATAGTGGCACTATTCACAATAGCCAAGATGGGGAGTCAGCCTAGGTGCCCATCAACAGATGAATGAATTCTATGGATTCTTTAAAAAAGTATTATATACAACAAAGTTTTATTCGGCCAGAAAGAATGAAATCATGTTATTTGCAAGAAAATGGGTGAAACTTGAGGTCATTATGTTAAGCAAATTAGATACATACAGAAAGACAAGTATCATGTGTTTTCTCTCAGGTGCAGAAACAACAATAAAAGATTGGAAAATAGAAAACAGTCTATTAGGATAGAGGAAAGGGAAGGGGGAGAGAACAGGGGGTGGAAAAGAGGGTAGTAGGAAGGTGGATATAATCAAATCATGATATATGCCTGTATGGAAATGTCACAGTGAAACCTATTAATTTGTTCAATTACTATTGCTGACTATAATTTAAAAAGAAATTAAGGTAAGAAAAAACATAAAGCTAATGAGTTAACTGCCAAAAGCAAGAAAAACAAAACTGAGTCTCAAAGACAGTTAAGGTCATGCAGCTAAAAGTGTCCATGCCAGGGTTCAAGGCCAGAATTCAAACCCAGGTTGTATCTGATTTTGAAGCCCAGGTTATTTTGATTGCATGTTCAGCTTTGTTTCAGATTGACCTAACTCTTTCCAATCATGCAGCTTTCAATGTGATGACCAACTTTAGCAGTGCCAAACAGCAAGACTGCACGCAGAGCAAAGGTTCCTAAGTTCACATTGCTCTTTCCTGGGAGGTTTCTTCCCACAGCCCAGGTCAGATCATTGTGAACAGGATTCTCTCTGAGTGATGACCAGAAATGCCCAAGCTACCCGGTTCATGCAGAGATTTTAAAGTCATTCTGGCCTAATCGTCCTAATCAACAACCACCAACTATGATGCAATCAAGCTTTTGAAAAGATTAGGAGAGAGAGAGAGAAAAAAAAATTAAAGCATAAGGCCAGGCTCAGATGAGGTGTTCTACATCCTACCATCTTGCTATAATTTTTGCATATTTCAGCAGGCACGTTTCTTGTGACTTCACAGAAATAACAAGACATTTTAGCAATCCCGAGATAGTTACAAAAGCAGTTAACTTACAATGTGTATCCACACAGAGCCCACAGTGAAGTCTGCAATGGAAAAGTTATTTTAAACTCTAAACCAGGTGATAATTAACTAAAGGGAGGGGGTGAGTGCTACTGAACCCACTCGGTGTTTTCTCAGCTTCATTACTGTCTCCATTGCTCCCTTCATTTCTGACACTGTGGGTGTTGTAAGACTGCAAAAAAAATCTAGAGCAATTATTCCCAAACCCCCACACAGTGTGAATTGATTGCGCTGAGGCCTTTTATGCACATATTTATTCAAATACCAAGTGAAATTATTTATATGTAAAGATTGTCTCCTTTTAGAAGAGTGATTTCAAAGTTTCTTGAATTGTACACCAATGATAGCACGCAACTAATGTCAAGTTGTCAAACCAGTGACAAAGTTGTCGTGACAACCCAACTGCATGACACCTTTGGTCATATTTACACAAAACAGAGTGTGTAACATTAGTTCAGAGAAAACTCATAGGCCCTCTGATCACTACCTGTCATATTTTGGGGGGGGTACTGGAGGCTGGACCTAGGGCATTCTCCCTCAAAACTATACTCCCAGTCTTTTTTATGTTTTTGTTTTGAAACAGAGTCTCACTAGATTGCTGAGAGTCTCACTACATTGCCGAGGCTGTCTTTGAACCTGCAGTCCTCCTGTCTCAGCCTCCCAAGTATTGAAATTACAGGCATGTGCCACCACACCCAGCTTACTGTCATCTTTAAGAGCCACCAACTACCTGATTTTGTTTAGTACCACAAGTGTGCTGTGCACACAGCAGGTTCTCTATGCATTGCCAAATAAACTTAAGCAGTTTTAATCTAGGATATGGCCAAAGAAAGAATATATATGTTCTATAATAGTATATATGTAGACTTCTAAACTATACTACATAATATGATAGATTTCAAAACAAAGCACTAATGGAATGAGTAGGGGCATGGTACCTATTACTAGCAGGCCTTGGGAAAGGGCAACACGATTCCCCAGGCCTGCTAATGCAAAGTCTGCGAATGGGCAGGTATCTAATATACAGCCCACATAAAGAGGCTTGTTAGTATGAGTTTTTGATGGAGCGACCAACAGCACAAAAGGTTTTATAAACGTTGATTGCATAGCTAAATTTGTATGAATGGAATGCTGCTTTGAAAAGCCTTTAAGTAAAAAGCATTTTGTGAAAATTTCTGAGATTCCAAAAGGGTCCAATCATACACTCACAGAGCCCCCTCTTTTTTTAATTGCTTCCACTGTTTTTTATTGAAACTAGCAGTTAACAGAAGCATAGTGAATGCAGATTTAAACCAGACAGGCTATTTTGCTTTTTCCCTTTGCAGTAAAATAGGTTTGTTTTGTTTTGTTTTTTGTCATTTGTCCATCGTTTGGATACTTCATGGAGCCTTAGAGGGAAGAATTAATATCACTCTGAGGCTTTGTCACAGAATAAAGAATTCTACAGTTGTGCATAAAAAAGACAAATTTGTTTTTATTTCAGAAGCTATGAAAAAAGTAAGCTGCACCAGTCACAGGGAATTTGGGGGGAAAAGGATTAAAAGATGGTTAATGTATTTCTGTATTTCTTGTACACGCCTATGTGTGCGGTGCTGGGGATTGAACCCAGGGATGTTCTATCTCCGAGCTACACCCCCAGATCAATTTTATTTTTTATTTGAAACAGGGTTTCACTAAGTTGCTGAGGCTGACTTCAAACCTATGATCCTCCTATCTCAGTCTCCCAAGTACTGGGATCACATGTGTGTGCCACCATGACTGGCTATGTATTTCTATATGAAGAATGAAGACAAGCTGAATAGTGGTTATATAACAAATAAAGGCATTGTGAGCCACTCAAGAAAACTCCAGTAGAAATAACTGAAAATTTATACTGTGTTGCTTAGTTTATCCTAGGCAAAATAAAAACAACCCTAAAACCAACACCCACCCCACCCACCCCTAGCCCTCCCCACCTCCCCTCTCCCACCACCAAAAAAAAAAAATACACTAGAATCAGGACAAGGCATTGAGATGACAGGATATATAAATGTAAGTTGTAGTAGACAGACTGAAAAATATGGAAATATTTCCTTCTCTATAAGAAGAGTAGGGGATGATGAAAATGGAACTCTTGATATTAAGTGTTATTGTTAGCTATAGAATGTCCCCTGAAGAGCTCATGTATTTATGTAATTAAGTTATGAGAGTTATAATCTCATCAGTAGATAAATCCATTGTAATGGATTTACTGGGTGGTAACCTAGGCACCTGGGGTGTGGCTGGAGAAGCTGGGTTCCTGGAAGTGTGGTAACCTAGGTAATCCGGGGTGTGGCTAGAGAAGCTAGGTTCCTGGAGGTGTGGTCCTGAGGACTGTGCGTGTGTCTTTGGATACCCTTGCTTGCTCACTCTCTGCTTCCAGCCTCCATGATGTGAGAACAGAGGACTTGCCCTCTCCCTCTCTCTGCTTCCCACCACCATGCCCTGAGCTCCACAGACCTGCCTGACATGGACCGAACCTCTGAAATCTCCAGAACTGCAAGCAAATAAATCTTCCTTCCTCTAAGTTGTGTGTGGTCAGGCTTATTGGGCCACAGCAGTGAGAATGCTGACCGAAACAGTAAATAACTGCTTTAAGACAAATTCATTGTAGCCAACTGTAGCAAAGTTAATTTTAACAAATAATGTGGCAAGGGCACATGATATGGTTTGATGAGAGCAGGCTGGTCTATAAGATAGAGAGCACAATGTCCAGGTTCCTGGAAGAAAGCTCCCTGGATCACATCTAACCCAGTGCCCTGAGCTCTGTGCTTGAGCAAGCAGCCTGGGCCTAGAGAGGGTTGGGATCAACTCTGTCTCTTAGAAGTTGGGGCAGCATCAGGGAAAAGAGGTAAAGGAAGAAGCAAGATACAAAGGAGAAGATGGAAGCCTCCTGCTGGACACACTGTCTTTTTGTCATTTATATTAGTTATCCTTTTGTTGCCGAATTTTTTGAAAAGAGTGTATAAGAACACAGTCTCTGGTCTTCTCCCCTTCCCTCAAACCCCTTAGTATAATATGGATAGTATAGAACAGTAACTATTTGAACCATTTATGTGTCAGCAAAAGAGAATCAAACTCTGAAAAGACATATTCTGTACAGGTGTCATGGGCCAAAATACGAAATTAGGAATTCTGCTAATCCTCCAAAGAATAGTGTTTAAATGATTGGAGATGGCTGCCTCAAAGAACTGCAGGACAAGAAGTAGAAAGCTCTGCAGGGTAAAGACGCATCGCACTTCTGAAAGACATGACTAAAAACCATTGCCAAGAACACAGCCTTGCTTGAGACACAAGTAATGGAGTCTACAAATGGGAGATTCAACCAATGTCTTGCCATGCAGTTCATAAGTCCCCAAATGAAAAATAATGGGCCCACAAGAAAAGGTTCACAGATGCAAACCTCAGAACCCTATCAAAACAAGTGGGTTCTGCTCTAGAATATTTTAATTCCCTAACTGTATCAAGGCCTCAAACCAGGAATAAGAAAATAAATCCAAGAAACTAAAGATTCACTGCAATGGATATAAAATTACTAGTAAAAATATTCAAAGTAAGAATTTTTTTAAATTGTCCATAACTATTTAAAAGTGGTCATTTTCTAATCTTGCAAAATATCAAGCCTATGTTCAAACATTTAATAAAATAAAATTCTGAGAGTGTAAGCTGGACTCAATGAGAATTTTCATGTTATAAAGGATTGTTATAAATGGCCATTCAGATCAGTGGTTTTCAAAGTCTTTTGTTCATGAGATTTTTTTTTTCTTTTATAGTCCCAGCTATCTGGGAGGCTGCAGTGGGAGGATCACTTGAGCACACAAGTTCCAGACTAGCCTGGGAAACAGTGTCACCCTGCCTCAAAGGAAAAGAAGTTTTAAAAAATTAAACTGATAACTCAAGCATATTTATATTTATTTACATGTTTTATACAAATACTACTATATAAACAAATGAAACATATTAACATGAATAAAAATTTTAAAAAGATAAAATAAAAATTAGTTTATTAGCAGGTCTAATACTTTCTTCTTCTCACACTCAAGTGCACCATCTTTGCATCCCTTTGGGATAGCAGTAGCCATTTCAGAATACACAATTTTAGTTCATTAATTAAGTGTAAGGGACAACATATATTCACACAGCACATAAATATACTCTTTTATTGATCCATATTATTTACATATTGAATGTAGTGTTTTTACCACCTACAACATTTTTAAAAAGCAGTTGTGAGGAGAATTAGAAAAAAGTCAAATCAGGGGTTTCAGATTGTTTTTATTACTACTAATGCTGCACTTTATTCAGTAACTACTATATTTTATACAGCATTTTGCACTGCACACACCATATCTAATTGTTGTAAGAATTATAAATTAGAAATAATTTTTCACATTTTATAAAGTAAATGAAATTAAGGGAAGGTCATTTGGTTACAAAAAAAAATGTGGAAGAGCCAGAGTGAGTGTGATTTTATCTTTAAAACCACAACATCAAAATGGTCAGTTATAGGATGTGAATGGCCAAGCACTGTAGCTCTTTCAATATTTTCTATTTTTATAGCTGACTCCTTAAAGCAAAGTGAAGTAAACTGAGAAATGAGGAGTTGGGTTTTTAAATTACTTCAGATTAAAACAAATAAATAACAGCCCCTTAGACATTTCACCTGTTCCTTTCTATCCCCTCCTCCCCAGCAAATAATCCTTTTAAGTCCTACCTACATAAAGGCCATGGAAGAGGATTCTAGGAGTGGTTACAAGGGTCCTGAAAACTGGGCCGAGGGTAAGGTTCCACTCACGGTGTCAACAGAAACCTACATCCTGTGATCCCCAGAACCCCCCCTCAGTGGAAGGAGAAAGTGTTAAAGATGAGCTTGGGAGCTTGCAGAGCGGGCATTCTATTCTGCTCTGGGAAAGAGCAAGAACAGTGGAGAAAAAGCAAGCTGTGTTCCCTCTGGCCTTCACTTGGGCTAATTGCAATAAAGTGCCTCAGACTTTCAGGGTCCGGAGTTCCCAGTTTTGTTCCCAAATACAGCCCCACACTGGCTACTTGGTACCCAACAGCCTATTCTCTTCCAGATGCAAATGTCACTGTTTGTGCCAACCCTGGACTACCGGACACCCACGAAAGATGAGAGACCGCTTGAAGTTGGTGATGTTACTTTAAGGTTTTTAAATTAGGAGAAATGCTGACTGCACAATTTTATTTGGCAGTTTAATACTATGATTTGAAATTGCACTGCTAAGTTTTTCACCAAAAAATGTGGGTCAAACTACAGTGGTGGTGACTCAGCATGATTTCCTCTCCTGGAGGTTTTTAGAAAGATATGTGACACACTTCTGTCCAGGTTGGTTTGTATAGTAGGAAAAGTAAAATTGATAAACCCCCAGGCCTTTTCTGGTTTTTATTCTCATACCGGCATTTTCCTCTGCCTGGGAGAGCCTCACCTCTCCTACCTACCTGGCAAACTCCTCTTCACTCTTCAGGCCCAAGTGGAGCTTTCCTGGAAAAGCATTTCCTACACATAAGGTGGAATGAGGAGCTTCCTCCTCTGGGTGCTCAAAATATCTTCTATGTTTATGAGAATTACTTATTTTAAAATGGAAACTAAGCTGGACATGGTGGTGCACACCTGTAATCGGGGACTTGGGAGGCTGAGTCAGGAAGATCACAAGTTAGAGGCCAGCCTTGACAGCTTAGGCAGACCCTGTTTCAAAATAGAAATTAAGCCGGGTGTGGTGGCACACGCTTGTAATCCCAGTACTTTGGGAGGCGGAGACCGGAGGATCCGGGTTCGTGGCCAGCCTCAGCTCTCTCTCTCTCTCTCTCTCTCTCTCTCTCCTTAGTGAGGCCCTCCGCAA